>MU842812.1:385911-501240 GCA_030867305.1 Colletotrichum zoysiae | reverse complement strand
CTACTACTAGCCTAATTTACCTATAACAGTACTATTAGAGAAAGTATATAATAATTACTATTCTACCTAAACTATAGATTTAAACTAACTGTATATAGATAACTATATAAAGGACTATAAGCCCTAAAAGCTATAGTAGAAATTAATAAACTTTAAGAAATCTAGGCTAAGGCTATATAAGATCTTAAATTTATTAGGGAATAAATAAGAAGATATACTAATAACTTAAGGGTTAAGGGACTAACCTTTAAGGAGGGAGATAGCGCCTATCTTCTCTAATAAAATATTAAGATAAAATAACTAAGTAATAAACTTAACTATAAGAAACTTAGACTTTTTAAAATCTTTAGGAAAATCTTAAATGTTAATTATAAACTAGACTTACTAGATATAATAAGAATATACTTAGTATTCTATATTATACTACTAGAACTAGTACTATAAGGATTAACTACTAAGGACCCTATTATTATTAATATTAATAAACTAGAATATAAAGTTAAATAAATTATTAACTATATTAACTACTATAATAATAATAGAATTTAGTACTTTGTTAAGTAGAAAGGGTATAGATATAAAGATAATATATAGGAACTAGTAATAAATCTAAGTTATATACTAAAAGCACTTAAATAATATTAGACCTAATAGTATAAATAAAACCTAGTTATTACTAACCCTAGTAAATAAGGATAAAAAAAGCATAAGAATAAAAAATAAATTATTTAACTTAGACTAATAATTAGACCCTAATAAATAGAATAACTATAAGATAAAAACCCCTTTATTTACTTAGAAATACCTACTATTAATTAAGAAATACTAATATCTTTAGATACTTTAGAGTCCCTACTAAAACCCTTTAGGGGGCCTAGATTTATAAACTCTTTACCTAAGCTAAGAGAACCTTAGTCTATATTATCTAGAACACCTAGCGCTTAGAGGTTATATACTACCTAAGACTTATAAGAATCTAAAGTAGGAAGGATATTATCCTCTCTATCTAACTCTTATATCCCCTATATAAACGTCTCCTATTAACGCTTCTAGACCTTTTAATAAATCTAATAAACCTATAATAGGTAACTTACAGCCTTAGCTATTTATAACTAAAGTATAGTAAACTAATAATAAAGCTCTATAAGCTCCTTACTAGCCTTTTCTTTTTTTTTATCCTACTCCTTTTATTAAGTATTTAATTTTTAAACTATAAATATAAGTTAATAATATAAAGAAATATAGAAGATACTAAAGACCTATAAGTTAAAGTAACTAAGACCTTATTATAAGGTTTTTTAGCCTTAATATAGAATTAGTAATAAGAAGAACCCTTACTAAAACAGTAAACTACCTTTATATAAAAATACTAGCTGTATAGTATATTAGTAGTAAGAGGATAGGCGTTAATAAAAGTAAGTAAGGTAAGACGTTTAGTATCCTTAACAGAAGTCTTTTTTAATTTTAATTTTTTTATATAACCTAATATAATATTAGTATTATAGGTAAATTAGGAAGTATACTTAACGACCCCTTAACCTAAGAGATATAACCTACTTATAGACCTTAAGGGTAAGGTCTTAAAGAGAGAAGACCTAATATTATAACCTAATAAGTTATAGGTAGTACTAGCCCTACTAAGCCTAGAAGTATAGGCAGTATAGCGTCTTATAGACTAATAGAAGGATAACTCCCTATAGAATAAAGGAACTATAGAATAAGTTATATAAAGATAAGGAATAGGACTAATATATAATAAGCAGTCTATAACTTAGACTAATATACTTAAGGTAGTCTAATAGGTAGGACTAATATCTTAAGATTAGTCTCTAGAATATACACTTAGTATATAAGGATATTTATTCCCTAGTAGATAAATATTTCTATAGCTTTTTAGTAATTAACTTATAATATATTCTCTAAATACCTTTTAATATCTAACTTATATTTTACTACTAAGCTATATAAGTAACCTAAAATAACCCTAACTATTTAACTGATTACTAAGTAACCCCCTAAGCAGCCTAGAAGACTATTACTGTTAACTAAGTATTAACCCTAGCTATACTTCTAGCAGAAACCCTACTGTTAGATATCTGGCTGTAATAAGTTCTAATAAATTCAATATAAAAGGCATTCCTCAAATCATCTCATACTCTCAACATCTCTTAGAAATCTTCCATCATGCATACTTCTAAAGTAGCTATTATTCTTGCTTTCGCTCTTAGCTTTACTATTGCTGCGCCAGCTGTTGGATCTAACGAAATGGAGAAGCGGCAGAGCACCTTGCTCAACCCCTTCCTTAAAGACCGTTCCGAGGAGGGCAACGACAAACGTCAGAGCGGTAGTAACGGTGGGGGGTCTCACTGTTGCTAGTGGGTCATAGCAATTAGCTCCGCCACAAGGCAAAAGCATTGGTAATAAACCTATTACCCCCTATTCTACATTATATACTAATGCCAGACAGAACCCTGACTGGTTGGTTCGTAATACTTACAGCCTGTGCCTTAGAGATCAATGTTTTCAAAGAGTAGGGAATTACGTGCGTATCTTAGAGATGTGTAGCTCTAACTATATGTATCCGTATTGGCCCTTGCAATCGTTCTGAAAAGGGGCTATTACTTTATAGATAGACCTATCTATGTCCTTGGCCTCTGATTCCACTGTAGTAAAGTGGCTGTAACATTTCGCCATATCTGACGTCACCCCTCAGTAGTGCACTGCTGTTTGTGCCATGTGAAAGTTGGGTTGCGCTGACATCCTATTTTCTGGCGGAATCCCACACAATCCTTATCAGTAGCTTGTTTCTGCTGACTAGCTTTATCTTATTCTACTTCACGCTTCCGGTTCAATTTAATACACACGGTTTAGTTACTTATATTTGATTGCTGCGTGAACGTTGTAAAAAACGCGCGACAAGCGCCTCTGTAAGCCTGCCTGCCATTAGCTCAGCCAAACGACTCTTCTCTTTAACCCCCTCTCATCCAAAGTGCTCAAGCTCGGACTATGTAGCATGTCTAAAAAACTTATTGTTTCGGCCGCGGTATTAGAGACCACCTAACTCCGCAACTTGGCAGCGACAAGAAAGTCAACTCTATACTAAGAAACAAGATGCTTTTTGTCTACTTCAGCTACGTCTAACCTGAACATATCGGCTAACTTAGAGACGATAGCGTCTAGGGTCAGTGATGTTATGTCTGCGGCATTAATTGCAGACTGTACCGTACAGCATAGGTGGCCTCCGGGATCCCAAACCGGTGTTTAAACTTACCCAACTTATCCATAGGCTTGGACGGGGTGCTGCTGCAGTAGATTTCGTTCCAGAAATCAGGGTCGTCAATATGCATCTCTTCCGGGATAATGCGTAGTATCGGCCTGTATTTTTCGTGCATCCCCTTGACCTGCCAGGTAAACTGACCACCACCGCCCTCGGCGACCAGGTCGTAGTATGCCTCATACCAGTGGGTGACAGCAGCTAGATTGGGGCCTGGGTACTTGAGCCTTTAAACGGCCAAACAAAGGCCATATAAGACGTATACAGAGAAGAATATGGCAACGTAAAACGTCTTGCTGGGTATAAGGGTATGTGGCCTATTGTGGGACTCATGTTACCGAAATAGGCGAGTGACGTAACCTGAAGGTCAAAGGAAACGATGTTCTAAACTGTCTGGCAGTTATGCTAGAGACTATTAATGTGCTGTTACCTTTACTGGACCTCAAAATTATATCTAGTGTTTAAAATGACGGAACAGAAATAATAGCCAGAAAGTTTAATAAAGCAAGACCGGTATTACTGTTCACTTAGTTGACACTGCTGACAGTTGAGCATGCGTAAGGCGCGATATAAATAAGCATACAGCTAGTTAACCGTATGTAAGACCGTCTCTTGGCTGAGAGCGAAAGATTGGCCTGGGCGCACAATGCAGGCTTACCTACATTGCGTCTGTGCCGTCTCTACCTATACTATATGTGTTTGGTCCATTTTCCTTAATGTAACGCCCCCCTAGTTCACCCGAAGATGGGCTGACACCAAGATCTGGCTATGGACGGGTCTGTGATATCTGATCCAATAGGGTTGGAACGGCAGGTATCCGAGGCCTTTGAGCAAAGCCCTCTATTGCGACAACGGGAGGGCAAGACGCTCAATTAAGACAGCGTACCTTGGTTAATCGAATGAATACGTTGCGGCTAAGCGTGCCAATATCTCACTGATAAAAATCTTTATTTGCATACTATGTATGGACCATAGCTGCCAAACCACTAGTAAGTTGTGCCTAGCCTTACGGGAGGGGCAAATGCTTGATTGCATGAGACCCGTGGGTTAGACTGCACGATCCCCCAGTTCAAGAACATTGCACTCCGCGGGACTGTGGGTAGCTAATTCCATGCCAGGTCGAGAAAGCGACCCGAAAAACCACTTCTGGCAAGTTTATAAACGTCATTGATGACTCCGAGTTCCCGTGGTAGCTTGAAAAGTGCGCCAACTGATAACGTTACTTTTCCGAGGGCCCTGCGCCCCAGCTTCAAAGGAACATGGTACGTTGGGAGTAAATAGAGCCAACTCTGGAGGTTTAGACAGGCAATGAACTTGTGCCCATGCCAAGATTGAGTTAATAAAAAGAATTGTGCACAGTTTCTCTCTCTAGTGTGTTGACGCATCATAACTTTTACCTGTCCAGTTGGGTTAGAATTAAGACATAGACCCACAGCCCAAAATAAATCCAAAGCCCAAGCCACCTTATTCCGCCAGCTTTGTTATAGGAGCCATTGCATAACCCCATCTTACGGACTACAGGTTATGCCACGTACAAGACTATATAAGTACAACTAGAATCGTTAATGTTACTAGCCATCATTGGCTTCAAGACAGTAGGAGGTCATGAGACTTTATGGGCCCTGTGAGGTTAATAAGATATCTCGGGTCATGTTTCTATTGGTGATACCCGTAACGCGACGCCGTTGGGAAGATTCGCCTATTGAGGCAGCTCGGCGCTGTATCGTTTTCTTTGTTAACCCCACCCTCACCCCTACAAGTCTTCCAATGCCACTATCTTACATCTTGTTGTGGTATCCGTGTAGCCGATGTAAATGGGTCGGCCCTAAAGCCACAAGAAGCTGAGGGAAGACTACCCTTGCCAAAAAGCCTAGGGCTGACTGTTACCCTATCTTGTAAGGTGTGACATCGGAGCATCAGAGGTGCAAGATAGGACGGAAAACGGCTCGGACGTGTGGGCACTTTGGACACTTGTAGTCAGGCTACGCTGTCAGAGAGACCCCTTGCTGTGTGGTGCTAACCAGAGGGTCAGGTAAGTAATCCTTGACATTACATGTGGACTGGGCACTAGTCTCAGGAACCGCAATCATGTTAGCCGCTCAAAGACTTGGCCGTGGGTGGAAAGATGGGCAGAACGTATTCGGAAAAAGGATCGCGACTTGGCCTGGACATGCTGAGGCACAGCCAGCCCCCATGACCCCACCCCTTGTCATCTGCTGCGCTGAGCAAGCTTCGCCATCAGAGAGGAAGGAAGAGAGCGAGAAGGAAGGTGTCGCTAGATTAGGATGGCTACGAGCTGACAATCAAAGCTAGACTACACAAGGGTTGAGAAAAAGCATCAAAGAATCAAGCCTCTCACGGTTACTCCGTGGCTGCGAATAACGGCGCTATAAGAGGATGGACGTGGCCGCGCGCTTTTAGCCAACGCACCACTCTTTACTACATTTGCAGGTATCAGGTTAGTTAAACACAAAATCGAATACCATGCCCTCATCAATCGTCTCCTCGCTTCTTCTCTTGGGGCTGGCCACCGATGTGACCATTGACAGCCGGAGGGCCAAACTTCCTGCCTCGTGTAAGAACACATCAGGCGACGCAACATGGCCGACCAAGCATGCGTGGGTCCGTCTGAATGCCACTGTCGATGGAAGGCTGATTGCGACGACGCCGATCGCACCCCTGTGCCACGACCCGACGTACTCTCATGAAGCCTGTGAGGACCTCTTTCAACGATGGAACACGGCCGACACCATGTAAGTCGAGCCTGACCATTGGTACACTGCATGCATGCATACATACCAGAATAGGATCAACAGGGGGCGAATTTGGTTGCGCCAGGACCTCCCTTCCAGCCGAGATCATGTCTCCTTGGTTCCAAAATCAGTCCTGTGTTCCGTTTAGAAACCAATCAAAGTCTTGCGAACTAGGTAACTACGCCAGCTACTCTATCAATGTTAGCAGTGTTCAAGACATCATCGCGGGGCTCGCTTTTGCCGAAAAGAAGAACGTGCGACTAGTCATCAAGAATTCGGGCCACAAGTATGAGAACAAACCTTCCCTATTTCTTCTTCTCTTTCTTTTGCCCCTTCTCATGCCAGTCATCAGGGACTAATAACTCGAAGATCAATTCAGTTTCTTCGGCAAGAGCACCAGCAAAGGCACCCTGTCGCTCTGGACGCACAATCTCAACCGCATGCAAGTGATTGCTGACTACGATACGTCGTATTACCAGGGTCCTGCAATCAAAATCGGGGCAGGCGTTAGAGGTGGGCAGGCAGCAAACTTCGCAGCGCTGAACTGATACCGCATCGTGGTTGGGTCGTGCCCGACTGTCAGCGCAGCTGGGGGTTACTCCCAGGGTGGTGGTCACTCCTTTCTGTCCGGCGTTTACGGGTTTAGTGCCGATATCGTACTGAGTGGGAGGTGGTGACTGTCTCGGGTGAGCATGGTTGAGTCTTGAGGAAGGTTAGGGCGTCGTGATAGTCTTCAATGTTTTTGGTCGTATTATACTCGTTCCGCGGTGTGCCGACGCTGGCGCCGATTGATCTTGGGTCGATGCTCAAGATAGTGAAGCCTGCGCCATGGAAGTGCTCGGCCAGGTCGTAAATGATCATCTCCTTGACGTTGTTGAACTAGACGTCACCGTCAACGCGTCAGCAGTGTCATCATGTTGACCTAACAGACCAAACTTTTCGCTGATTTTGCATCTTGACCAAACAAATCCGCAGGGATTATTGTGTGCGTGCCCCTGGAGTCATGATGATGGCTGGGCCACGCTGGGCTGCTGGGAAGAGCCCCCCTCGGGGGGTAACACCATCAAGCGTTTGAAACTCAACATCCTCACGGGCTCGCATTGTTTTCCTTTCCCAGTTTTAAGTCTCGTAGAGAGAATAAAAATTCGGCTGTAACAGATCGCAAGCGGCGGAGACCGTACGTTGTGAAGAGAGATGTCTTGAACTAATGTAAGACGACCGTTGGTAACAAGGAAGAAGATAAGAATACATACAGTTTACGCAGACAAGGCTAGCAGTTTGTAGACCCTTACTTCTTAGCTGGGTGGTGTACATGTCGAAGTTGCACTTTCGCTTAGTCGTGTTGATTTTACTGCAGGTAGCATGCCGCCTTGACTGCATGTAAGCACACTTAACAGCTTGGCTACATAAAAGCATTCTTAGCTATGTCGGCTGCGACTGAGCGACCTTCTGCAGCTAAGCTTGTGCATTGTAGGATCCCTGTGACAAATCTTCATCACAGCCTCCGCAAGTTTTCCATTTTCAAAGACTAGCTGAACGATAGATCGCTGCCGAACTTTTATAAGTCCAGTATGTCACGGATAGCCCTTACTAGTGACCGAGTTTATATCTTAGGGGATACCGAGAACTTCACAGAGAACCATGCGGCTCTTTCTGCCGAAGGTAACTTCATTTCCCAGATTATTTAAGAAAACATCGCTTTCCTGAATTCTTAAAACCTGTATGCACACTTTCTTCTGTCCTGAGTACCTGGTTTTCCGAGCTGGTCAGCGGAACAGATCTCCAGAATGAAACCCAGTGCTCAAACAAGTTACAAAAGTCCAGCGGAGTCAGACGTTAGCGACGATAGCCTGCTTCTCAACGAGCTGCGTGATGACAGGACGAAGTACGGCATAGCCCCCCAGCCACCACATTCAGGTGCTCATTGCTGTTGTCGGCATGGCCTGCCGTCTCCCGGGACACAGCAACTCGCCAACAGCGCTTTGGGAGTTCCTGCAGCGTGGCGGCGTGGCCAAGAACGACCCGCCTCCGTCTCGGTTCAGCCTTGGTGGTCACTAAGACAAGAGCAAGCGTCCACGGACGATGAATTCCCCGGGCGGCATGTTTATCGAGGACGTTGACCCAGAGCTCTTTCACGGCAAGTTCTTGAGCATAAGCCGGGTTGACTGCATCACCATGGATCCGCAACAGTGCCAGATGCTCGAGGTCGCCTACGAGTGTCTGGAGAACGCTGGAGTGCCGCTCGAGCTACTGAGCGGCTTCAAGACGGGTGTGATTGTCGGCACAAACTTTTTAGGTATGCAGTGATTGATGTTCCCGCGTCACTTGGTGTCTCTATTGCTGTGTTAGTGAACGACGAATAAGCTCGTACGGTACGAATAGACTACACAGCAATCCTGAATCGCGACCCCGAGGACAGAGCTGATTCCATCACCATCGGTCTTGCGTCGTCTATACTGATCAACCGTGTCAGCCACTTTCTAAATGTGACAGGTCCGAGGTCAGTCGCCCCGAGTAACCTACGGCAGCGACATCTGCTGTTCCTTTCTCCTCGGTTTGACCTGTTGATCCAATTTTACTTTAACCGAAGAGTCTCAGGCTGACTCTATGATTTTTGCTCTAACATGACGATAGACACCGCATGCTCGGCCAGTTTGGTGTCGGTCGATGTGGCCTGTCGCTACCTTGACAGCTTCCAGGCCGACGGCATGATCGTGGGAGGTGCCAACACGTGGCTCACGCGCGAGCACAACGAGGAGGGTGGGCATGATAAACATTACACAGTCAGGCTCGGGGTGATGCCGCAGTTTCGATGCCAAAGCCCAAAGGTTACGTCAAGGCGGAGGGGATTAATACTTTAATGCCGTCTACCTGAAGCGGCTCGACGATGCCATCCGCAACAAGGACCCTATCCGTGCCATTATCCGCGGAACGGCCGCCATTATGGCGTACAAGAACGCCGGCATCAGCGATTTCTGGGCGACGCAATTTCTTGAGTGCCACGGAACCGGCACACTCGCGGGCGACCCGGTCGAGGTGAAGGGTGCCGCGTCCGTATTTGCAGCAGGCCGCCAGCCCGGCCAGGACTTGGTCATCGGCTCCATCAAGAGCAACATCGGCCATTCCGAGGCAGCTGCCCGACTTTCCATCCTCCTCAAGGCGATCATGGCCGTGGAGCACGCCGTCATCACCGGCAACCAGATTGACGTTCCTGAACCCGAACCCTAACATCGACTGGAAGGGTTCCCGGGTGCGGGCCTCCGGAACCTCTGTCAAGTAGCCCGCCTCATCCTAGTTCGACGTGCAAGTGTCAATTTGTTCGGGTTCGGTGGCGCCAACGCCCACGAGGTGGTTGAGAACGCCACCGGCTTGCACCACGAGTCCTCTTATACGCAAGTTACGACCAACTTCTTCGACGACGACGACGACGAAGATGATAAGGAGAGCGAACTAGTCAACAGCGAAAAGGCTAATGACACGATAGCGCCAAAGCTGCTCGTTTTCTCGGCCAACGACCAGGGGTCGCTCCAAAGTTATGTACAGTGTCTGTCCTCTCACCTACTCAACCCCATGGTGTCCATCGATCAAGAAGACCTAGCTTACACGCTCTTGGAGAGGAGAACAAAGCACTACTACCGGGCATTTGCCTTGACTCGTCCCAACAAGGTGAACATCAGCCTTGATTCGCTCGTCCAGGGGAAGCAGGCGTCCTCACCCCGCGCGTGGGCTTCGTGTTCACCGGCCAGGGCGCACAGTGGTCCCAAATGGGTGCAGAACTCGTGAAATCTCACCTTTTGGCAGAAAGTGTCATCCAGGGCCTGGATGAAGTGCTCCAGACACTCCCTGAGCCACCAAAATGGTCCCTCCTCGTAGTGTTCACCGAAGACCGGAGTGCCAAAGCGCTGAGCCAGCCCGAATTCTCGCAGCCTCTGGTCGCTGCGTTATAACTGGCCCTCTTGGCTGTCTTAGACGACTGGGGTATCCGCCCCAAGGCCGTCGTCGGTCATTCCTGGCGAGATCGCTGCCGCTGCCGCTGCAGGACTAATCTCGCCGGCAACCGCCATCAAGACGGCGTACTTTTGCGGCCAAGCGGCAAAGAAGGTTGAACCTTCCCCGGAGCCTGTGGGCATGCTTGCCGTGGGCGTTGGAGCCGATGTGGTGGGCCAGTACTTCCAGCCGGACGATAGCACAGAGCCCGAGCAGCTTGACCATCTCCGGACCCGTGGCTGCACCAGAAAAGCTTCGGGATGGTCTAAAAGAGGGCGGTCATTTCGCCCGGCTGCTTCTTGTTGAACTTGCGTATCACTCGGACTACATGACGGAGATTGGCGTCGTATACGAAGAAATGCTCATCGGCAATGGTGTTCTTGATGAGAGCCACGCCGCCGATAACAAGCAATTATCCGAAAAGCCTCCTTTCTCCAGCTCCGCCACGGGTAAGGCACTTTCGGCTTCGGAAAGTCCGAATGTGACATACTGGAAGCGGAGCATGGTGTCAGTCGTGCAGTTTGACCAGGCCGCGACTGAGTTTCGTCGTGATACGAAGGACGGGACCGATTTCCTCCTGGAACTTGGACCAAGCAAGGCCCTCTCGGGTCCAATTGCACAGATCAAGAAGAAACTTGCATCAAGCTCCGGAGCTGACGCGACGTACAACTCAGCCCTGGAGCGCGGCGCTGACTCGACACTCGCCATGTACAAAGCGGCGGGCCAGACCTTCCTCGCCGGAGGCTCCGTTAATTTGTGTAAAGTCAATAGAGTTAGCAGTAACAAAGCCAAGTTCACCGTGGATCTCCCCAACTACTCGTGGAACCACTCAACACGCTACTGGCACGAGACGCTGGCCAGCAAGGACTGGAGGTTCAAGAAGTTTATCAATCACGACCTCCTGGGCTCCAAGGTGCTCGACACTGCCTGGCAGGCACACGTTTTCAGAAAGGTTCTCAAGCTTGCTGATCTGACCTGGCTCAAAGACCACAAAATGGGCAGCGAAGTCGTCTTCCCTGCGGCCGGGTACGTTGCTATGCCTGTAGTGGCAGTATACCAGACGGCGATGGTCACGCAATGGGACGAGCAGGCCCCCGCGGCTACAACTTTGGCCCGGCTTTCCAGAAGCGCTTGATGGTCGTTCACACTGGGTCGGCGAAAGAGCCGGTCAACAGTCAACCTCGAGCCGCCGCCAACGGCTCCAGCTACGGCCATTTAGACCACCTCCCTACACCCGGCGGTCATGGATTACTGCTTCCAGACCGCATCGCCGGCGCTGTGGAAGGGCGACCTCCCCTCAGCCGACGCCGCGGCCCTTCTTCCAAAGATCATTGACAGCATCGTCATCGAGGCGGGTAGCAGCCGGCATTTACCCACTGAGGGTATTGCGCTCGCCTCGGCCAACTACCTGGGCGTCGGAGACACCGAGAACCCGTGCAACTATGCCACCAGCGTCGAGCTCTATGACCCCAAAGACGGCAAGTTTCTCTTCGAGATGATGGGTCTTGCTTCAGGCGTGATCGAGACCGGTGATCAGGAGACGGCGGGCCACACGGTCATGTTGGTCGAGTGGAACGCTGACGTTAATGTTCTCCTTGTTGCTGATGATTACCCCGTCGTTCAGCAATGGCTTGAGACGAAGACAGTTCAGGAGGTCTTGGGTATTGTTGCTCATAAACGGCCCGGTCTTAGTGTCCTTGAACTCAACCTGGGGTCGGTCGATGACTCCAGCTTGTGGTTGGAGCAGAGTACAGATGGGTCGGTCAAGCCCATCCAAGCAGCTTGCTCGCAGTAGCACATCGCCCTACCAGAGGCCAAGGGCTTGGTCGGCGCCCTGGAGCGTTTGGCTTCTCATGTGTCAAGCCCACAGTTCCACTTGGTCGAAGTGGCCAAGCCGGCAACAGTAGCCAAGGACACCGGATTTGACCTTGTCATTGTGAAGATGGGACCGCAGTCGGGAGGGTTCCGAAACGGCACTGGGTCCCCTCGGCAGGACAGCTGCTCTTAACTGTAACGGGGGAAAAGCTACTGCGTGGTACATATGCCGCGCGCACAAGGCAGAAAAGAAGGGGAAGCCGACAAACGCAATACTGGTCGCGAACGTCAGTCTCCTTGGTGGCACGGTGGGCTGATCAAGCACCATTACCATCGAAGGCAGCTAGCGTTCTCGACGCTCTTGCTGCAAAGAAACTGGTGCTTGAGAGCCCCGATAACCCCCTGGCGGCAACAGCCAGCAACACAGATGTTGTTGTTGTGGTCGATGAGCTTTCTGTTTCCCTCGCTGATCGCTCCGACGAGCAGCAATCGGGAAATCTTAAGCACATCATCACAAAGGAACGAGTGCCAATCCTGTGGGTGACCAGCGGTGCACACCTGACCGTTACCGACCCAACCAAGGCCGCTATCACTGGTCTGTTCCGTACGATTCGGGCCGAACAGGAACTCCTTCTCGTCACTCTAGATATCGAAAGCCCCGGCGGAGATGCCGCTGCGGATGCCATCCTGGCATGTTTCAAGGAGCTGCGCTCACCTTTCGGATCCTAGGCCGAGCCTGAGAACAAATCTAACGAAGCGCTGGACAGTGAGTTTGTTAAGTGTGGCGACATTTTGCACATCAGTCGGCTCCTGCCTGATCATGGATTAATGGCTCTCCAGAGCGATCAGCTCAGTTTACGCCCAACTGAGACGGCAGATCTGCATGCTCGCGAGGCCCCCGTACAACTTCGCTGTAAGCGACTAGGCAACATCGACACCATACATTTCGGCGAAGTTACGGCGGAGGCCTCTCCTCTGCCTAACCAACTTATTAAGATAGAAGTCTATCCAGCTAGGCTGAACTACAAAGATAACGTCACGAGTTAGAGCACACAGCAGAGCATGTAGGATTTAAGGTCTAAAAGGCTTAATTCTAGATGAATAAGATTGCTAGAAGTAAAGTGCGTAAACGAATGTAAAACGCCACGATATAGCACATAACGACGCAGTTGTAGGGTGGAAGTAGGAGGTTATCGTAACAGATAAAATAGGCAACATTAAGTAGGCACAGGCAGTACTATTAATATCTATAGTTATTAAGAAAATATAATATGTTTTAATTACTTATTATAGGTTTGTACATATTGAAGTAGCTAGGGATAGCAGGGTGTCTCTTTGTCCTTACGGCTTACACGCGCTGACCCGCTGTAAATACCACTTGTGTGCCTCGACGTCGAGGTTAGTAAACTGGGTGCCGCTGTTACAATCCGTGTTGTACATCCCCTGACAGACTTTGACGTCTTCAGGCCTGTAGTCTACCTTCTGGGCGTCCCCCACCGAGAGCCAGTACTCTGTGTCGACGTGGTAGTAGCCTAACTGGTGACCAGGCAGCCGCGGCACCGGGTCATCCCAGTGGGTGATGCGGAACGTCTGGCCCGGCTGGCCGTTGAAGAACTCGACGAACTCCTGGTTGCCGATGCGCGGAGAACCGTAAAGGTAAGAGTCGATAGGGATCCCCATTCGCTGGCGGAGGTGGGCCGACGACAGCGTGGCCAGGGCCGCACCCAGACTGTGGCCTGTGGTGACGACGTTGTAGTCGGGGTGGTTGCTACGGAGTCCAGGGACAACCGCCATAACGGTCTGCTCGATGTCGGCCCAGGTGTCCTGGAAGCCGTCATGAACCTTGCAGCCGGAGCACAGATCCGAGTCTACCAAACCGGCTTTAAGGCTATGTGCCGATAGGTGGGTTATAAGACTGTTTTGGCAGAAGGTTAAGAGCTGGGTACTAACTTGTTTATCCAATCTGCGCTGTCGCTGCCGTGGAAGGCGACTACGATCATCCGTGCAGTGTTGTCGAGAGCGATGTAGCCCCCATTCTCCCGTTCGGGAGTCCTGCAGCAATTCATGTCAGTCCAACAGACACGGCCGTGCTCGGACTGGTGGCAATGTAAGAAGCGCCGACTTACTCTAGAGTCGTCACAATGTGGGTGTCATGCGTCTCGATGGCGGGGCAGGCATCGTTACTACAGGAGATCTTGGTGCTCAGCTGGAGGGGGTCCGAGTTGCACCAGGCCGCCGAGGTGTACTGGATGAAGGTGTGGAAGTCGTTCATCGCGGCGGGCGTCACAGCACCCGAGATCGCGCCGCCGCTGGAGGCGCCGCTGGAAGAGCCGCCGGATGCTACAGAACTTGTGGTCAGTGTCCGAAACAGAGGGAGATGCTGCGTGGCTCACATTGGCCCTGTCCCATATTGGCGGTTGATGTCGAATAAGTGACTAAACGAGTGACTGGCGAAACGAGGGATTGACTGAGTGAGTGAGCGGAACGAATGGCTTGTTAAATGAGGGAACCGGTAGGTGGCTACTTATGGGCTGAGAAACCCAGGTAAGGATGACAGCTCTCCCGACAAGCTTGAGGGTTCCCAAAGACTAAATACAAAGTTGTAACTGTAGGGTTGGGAAAAGTGCTGGTATTTGGCCCGTGTGATTCGGCTATTTGGCCTATATCTGACCACTTTAAGTATAAGAATAAACTGTTATAGCCTTTGGCTAGCATGGGACAACGTGGCAGCATGGCAGAAAGTGATTAGATACGGGCCAAATACTAAAACCACACCGGCCAAATTCCCGTACTCGGCTTAGAAAGGGAACAAGACAAGAAACAATGCGGAGCGCCAAGGCCGAACAAAGAGCAGAATTAACCGAAAACGACAGCTTAACTTGGTGAAAAACCGAGTCCGCCAGGGCACAGCCACCGACTCTGATGAAAGAGGAAGAAAATGGGCATCGCAAGGCCTATGCATGTAATGATGCCAGTCTCAGTGCTACCGAAACAGGTGGGAAGACAGGGGCTGGCTGACGCTCGGATCCGTGGTTCTTTAATGGCGGCTCCACCCGATAACGGTGATGCACTGGGCCGCCTCGGGGGAAAAACGTCGATTACCTGCCCGCTTTAGGGTGAAAGCCAGGCGTTTCTGGATGCGCGCAACACGGTGTAATGTTTCTGTCAACGGATGTGGCGTGACGCTGCTAGGACAAGCTAGCGAAGCGGTGCGAAGCGGTGTGAAATAGCGAAATAGTAGTGGTTGCTTGATGAGCGCCGATTTAGCGAAACAAACCAAAGGCAAGCTTATTAACCTGCTATCCGATCTATAAGTATTGGTCATGGGTGGCATGCAATATTATCTGTGGGTCTGGATTATGGATGGCATGCCATCCCATCCATGCCTGGCATTAGCCAGTCAGGGGAGCTCCACGACTCACGCAATACTACGCAATGTAGTATTAATGAATAACTAACAGCTACATTGTGGTAGTTTTACAGCGCCTTACTAAGTCTAGTAAGGAGTACCGAGATAGACCGAAAAGCACACGCATACGTAGTAGACCTAAATAAGTATTTACTCTCTAGATTACTGTTTATTATAAAAACACAGAGAAAAGAGAGCAAGAATACTTATGTAGATCTAAGGTTAGAGGTTTAGATCTAGGGTCAGGTTAGGGTTTAGGTTTAGATTAGTTCGGTGTTAGGAGTATCGATATTAGCGCTGATATGGCTTACTGAGATACAAATACAAGGCGACATCCCTTGGGTTCGCCAGGTACACTGTAATTGTTCAAAGCTGTACAAATAAAAAAACCACTGTAAAGGACTATGGTACTCAACACAATATACTTTAGATATACAGCATCGTAATATCCAAGTGGCCCATGAAACTATCTCAAAAAGGTGGCTGTTAATCTACCTGCTACGGTCCCCCCTCCGCCGCAATCAGGGTGACCAGGGTTGCTGTCCCGATAAGCCAACGCCTCCGCTTTCGATCTTGCCAGGTTTCTTACACGACGCAGAAAAGAGCCCTTCTCCCCTTCTGTATCTGCTATGCCTTTTCCACCTGGCATGATCCAGCTCCATTGTCTTCACAATCGCTGGCAATAGTAGGAGATTCGGTCTTTGCTTATGTTTGAGGTACATCTGACGCTATTCATGACTACTTTTCAGCTCATGTTCACGCCCTTTTCAACGCTGTGCACGAACTAAGGGATGTTTCATACAGAATTTCCTCAGAAAAGACAGTCCCAACTCTCCAATAATACCATGGTCTTTGGTCCGCTATCTGCATTGACAAAATGCCCGTGTCTCTCAGACTACGGGTCCTGAGGTGTCATCTGCAAAAACCAAGCTCGGGAGTATAAAGAGAGCGATGACGAGCCTCCTTCAACCAAGGATGAGATCGTTTTGTTTCAATGGGGAGTGAGATACGATACGCCTAAATTGGATGGGAACGAAAAATGACATGGCAGGTCGGTAAGGACGGGGGGCCGGTGGTTAAGATTATTACGGTGTTCGAGGATATTGTGTGCAGAAACGGGGAGAACATGTGCTATGCCAGGGGTGTCTTGGAGGGAAATGTCCACTTAGGCATTCACGTCTATACAAGAGAGGCCGGTCATGACGACTGGGAGACTCATTTTTCGCGTTCGGCGAGCGATCTGGTCATGGTCGGACCGACCGGCTCAGTCTTGAACTCTTTGTACGGCCGCTGGCACCGCCCGAGGCACCACCGCACTAGACTTCGCCGAGCCAGTTATTAATCAGGCGGTCCGAAGAAACGGCCGGGTCACGGGCCAGGGACTGCTGCAAACAGAGGGTCAAGTCGATACAGATCAGACCGTCCGTGACGAGGCCCCACTCGTTGCAGGTTGCGATCCTGGCAATGGCACGGCGGAGGGGCGTGTACAATCAGAGGCCGAAGTCTACTTTGAAAATCAACCCTACCGCAAGAACATGTTTTTAGGGCTTCAATTAGCGTGGATAAGCAGCGGCAAGCAATGGATAACTTAAATTACAGGCCTTATGCATCCCGAGAATCTTGGCCTACCATCGTAGTGTTATTGGTCCATCATCGAGCAGTTTTCCATGTCGAGAGTTCGCACCAGGTCCTTCATCCTAACTTCCTGTCCACAGCATATCTTCGCAGCTGACTCAGCTATCAAGCCCAGAACTACAAAACGCAAGCGAAAGAAATGCTCAGACCCGTTCGTATCAGAGGGATAACGCGTCTACCGTGCGTTGCAGTCGGCTCTGACAGAGAAAGCGGAAACAATGGGATGACGAGATGGTTGTGTAGTCTTTACGTTTGAGACTCCCTAAAGAACATACGGATGTATGTACACCTTATTAAAAGACACCCCATCCACGACACTCCTGATTCCTCATAAATATTACCCTTTTTCTTGGACTCACCAGTATAAGCAACGCAGAAATCTGCCTGGCCACAGTCTGCATCTATCGGCTCACCTAGTCAGACCATGCATTCTCACAATCGAGTGCAGCGGATTCATGGCGATGACCACGATCCCCCACTCGAGTTCACACGTGACACCATTCGTTCGGCTAGAGCATCTTGGGACTTCTTCCTTGAATGGCTTCGCATTACTTGGTTCGACATTTTCGTCTTAGCTGCATTGGGTGGTGCTTCTCTCGGTGTAAGTTAGCATACAGATGACACAGCAAGCGGAGCTGCTGCTGACCGCGTTTTGGAAGATCTTCAATGCTCCTCTCGCAGCAGTCCGAAATTTCCCCATCACTTTCGACGGCACGGGGGAGATTGTCTACCCCCAGTTTGCATATCCAGACCGCGGTTGGATCATCGAGAGCTGGCTATCAGCGCTGCTATCCCTCTCCATTCCCATCGCCGTCATCCTCCTGGCCCAAATTCGCGTCAGGAGCTTTTGGGATGTGAGCAATGGCATAATTGGTGTCATATTTTCAGTGACACTAGGCACTCTGATTCAGGTTGTGACAAAACAACTTATTGGTGGTTTCCGACCCTATTTTCTCGCAGTTTGTATGCCCGATATCTCACGCGCAACTACCAACAATATGACTGGACTCAATGCTGTAGGCTTCGAGCAGGTCATGTACTCGGTCGATGTTTGCACTCAGACGGACTCGAACAAGCTGAAGAACGCCATGACCTCGTTTCCATCAGGTCATTCCACAGCTGCATTTGCAGGCTACGTTTATCTGTTCTTGTACCTCAACGCCAAGTTGAAGGTGTGGGCCGATTACCGTCCTGCTCTCTGGAAGATTGCTCTTACGTTCGCCCCGCTCCTCGGAGCATTGCTTATCGCCTGTTCCTTGACGATTGACCAGGCGCACAACTGGTACGATATAGTGGTAGGGAGTGCTATTGGTACTACTGTGGCCTTTGGCTCCTATCGTGGATGTTACGCTGCTGTATGGGATTGGCGGTTCAACCATATTCCTCTTCAGCCACGTAATCAACTGGATTATTTCCCAGCAGACGGGACAGAGTACCGAAGCTCGGTGTTCACGAGATCTGGTGGATGGGGGCAAGTAGGGGAAGAACCGGGAGAGAAGCATGCCCCCAGCGGGCGAAGCAGTGTCTCCTACGCGGTTGTAGCGGAGAGGGAAACTCTACCGCCGCAGCCACCACGAACACGATACAAGCGACAAAGAAATCTGGAGGATAGTGCAGTTTGATTCGAACCATGACGCCGCCTTGTCAGAGAACGACACGTGGTCTTTACTAGCACTGTGGAAGCTTCGAACATGCTTTGTCACTGTCAAGTATCATATACATCTTCTGGTAGTTCTTCCAGATGTCACAAACCAGCTTGAAGCTGCTCTACAACGGCACCCCCGTTTCTCGAGTCAAAAGTTCCGACTCTGCAAAACAATCATGTACTATACACACATGGAGTAGTGTCCTGTCTACAGTGAACCTCTTATACTCTCAGCTGTGAGCGACTTTTGAATACGCCAAACAGCCATATTGGCAGGTTTTCTTATAAATGTAGATCGCTAGACGGCGAAGAAGACTTTAGTTGTGCAGCTTTCTGACCCACTTGCGGGCAGTTCTATATATGAACAGATCGTGATTACATATGATCTACAGGGTTTCCCGCGTTATCCGTATCGTACCCCTCCACTTAATGATGGGGTCCTGAATGTTAGCATGGTGAATAAACCCAGAAAACCACAGGATCGTTAGTTTCCTCGGGATTCCGGTGGAAGAATATATCGACAGAATCACTTGAACTTGAAGACACGTCGATAGTGTATACGGGCCTATTCATACTAGACCGCTATCTGGGACCTAAATTGCAATCGGACAGACATCTAGACTTCCTCCATCATCCTGAAGCTTAGCGCAGTATTAGCACTTGCGTTCCCGATTGATTGATAAGCCCCACAGGTAGGGGGTCGTGTCATAGCGTCGCCGTCTTGGCGGGGTGGTCAATTGCCCGGGTGGAGTGATCAAAGGTTGTAGGCATCCAAATTTCGTATTCACGGAAATACGGATAGATGGCTTTCTATCGATTCGAGTCGATGGACAAGAATCGAATCAGTATGTACTGACAGCAAGAAGCGTTACAGTTAGTGGAGACATTATACTGTGGCTTGCCGGGGGCGGCTCACCCAACGTCAGCCAATATCCATCCGTAGTACATATATTTCGGAGATTCGGAGTCATTGATAATGCAGGCCGAATGCACTGTGCACATCTGGTACGGTGTGTGACTGGTTGGAGCACAAACACGATACTGAACGGAAGGGCATGACGCGCGGGACCAGTAGCCTCATAGCAAGAATGTATCTCTAAGCATTGCCCTTTTATTATTATTATTAAGCTTGTTGTTTATGACAGCCCTTGTAGAGTGAGGTTACGAGAACTATCCGTACCGACGACGCACTTCCGTCAGGCAAAAGTCCGTCCGATCATGCGTGAAGGCGAAAGGAATAAATAAGGGGCTTTGCGGAGCTGAAAAATAAACTCCGTTCATTCACGTTGCAGCACTTCTATTAGACCCAGGGGACTGGCCTGTAAGCACACATGACTTATCAGCACAGCATCCGGCAGCCCCTGGACGCGCTTTGAACAACACAACAACAGCCATACCCCTCTCAGAGGGTTGCATGGAATATTGTAACCTCCTCCAGACTAACTTTGAGCTTGGCAGGCAGTCTCTCGTGCTTCTCCTCGTATTGCCTACTGCCTAGCAACAAGTGTATGCACGCCCCCCTCATCCCATACCCCTGCAACGGCGCCATGTGGCGATGCTTATGCCAATTTGGAAGTTCAAGGCCGAGCCAATCCACAATTCTCCTGTTGTCAGCTTGGTCGGAGAAGAAAGCAACATGCGCGCAACATTGCAGGGCTGTTCCAGATGCCTCTAGATGTGACAGATCGCTTCGCACGGCATACCGCCTCCGCGCCGTCCATTTCCATTTCAACGATGGAAGATACAAAAAACCCGTCTTCCCCAGACCTTCTGTTCCATACGTCCTGTCTCTTTACGGCCTACTCGTCAGCCCTGTCACTCACTCTCGCTTTTCACTCGCTTTTCACTTCCTCTTTGCTCGCTATTTTGCTCGCTTGAGTTATCCTAAAAAATAATAACCCTAATAGTAATCCGCCACTATGCTGTCCCCGAAAGCCACCGCTCTCTTCAACCTGTTCCTTTTGGCCTCTGCAGCCCCTGGAAAGCGCCAGTCAACTGGCACCGGATCTTGTACCGACTTGCACCTCTTCATCGGCCGAGGATGGAATGAGGGTTATCCAGGCCGTCACCAGAGTCTGATTGACGCCACCTGCAATGGCCTTGCTAGCTGCGACTACGAAGATATTCGGTTCGATGCCACCAACCCCAACGGCTACGCTCCCGCGGTTGAGCAAGGCCGCGCTTCAGGTGTCTCCCAGATCAGGGCTTACACCACAAAGTGCCCCAACTCCAAGATCGTCGTGAGCGGTTATAGCGAGGGCGCAAACGTTGTCGCCGACATCCTGGCCGATTCCGGACTCGCTCCCACGGCTGCTCCTGGAAGCAAGAGTAAGTCATTTCGATACTGAATATCAACAAGCAGATTGGTTGATGACTAACACTCATCGCAACAGTCTGCGCCGCTCTCCTTTTCGGTGACACGACACACGTTGCCAGCCAGAGCTATAACGTCGGGGCCGGGGCCGCCTTCAGCGGCTCGATGGCCCGCTCCAGCTCGTCCTTGAGAAACCTGAACCAGTTCGCTAGCGTCTTGCGGTCCTGGTGCAACGGCGATGATGGCGTCTGCGCGACCACCTCGGGCAACAACGGCGGCGAGGCAGCGCACACCAACTACTTCCAGCTGTACACCAACGATGCCGCCGCCTACATCAAGCAGAAGTGCGCCGTCCCCTCTGCGCCGGTCCCCACGGCGACCCCCACCTCCGCCGCCCCCGCCCCCACATCAACCGGCTCGGTCTGTGTCGCGGGCGCGGTCAAGTCTGGTCTGTCGGACAACTACAGTGGTCTCTGCGGCTTCTCGTGCTCCAACGGCTACTGCCCCGACGGTGTGTGCGAGTGCTCGGCGCTCGGCCAGCCGACGACGCCGCCCTCCGGTGACGGACGCGATGGCTGCCCTGCCGATGGGCTGGACGAGAGCTACAAGGGGCTTTGCAGCTTCAGCTGCAGCCACGGATACTGCCCGACTGGCGCCTGCAAGTACTGCTGAGCTGTTAGAGACTTCCATGGCGCACGTGGTCTAGCGCACCTTTAGAAATAATTACGGCCAGCCCAGCGGGGGTCCGAGGCTATGGTTAATACATGACGATTCTGAGCAGCTCTTGCTGTCTATGGCCCCCCAGTTATCTCCCATGAAGTGCAATGTGAAGAAATGCCTGCCCACGACATTGGACGCGTTCTTTTCACACACACACACACACACAAAAGAAAGAAAAGAAGAAAAGAAAAAGAAAAAGACAAAAGATTTTTGATTTTGATTTTTTGCCGGTCAGCTTCAATGTCGTCTTCAAGAGTTGATGAGTAGATTTCCCCTTGGAAGCGGACAGATTGAGTTGTCGGCTTAACTTTATGGGGTGTGGCGTGTTATGCGCCTAATCCAAGACAAGTGCAGCCACAAACGTGCATCCAGAGCCGCTAGCGGTAGCTCGCTCCGGGAGACAGGCCTGGAGCAACTTTGAAGCTGGTTGTTCGTGAAGCCCTCCCCTCACTGGGTGCGGGACCGGGTTAGCTGGGAAGATGTCTGGCGCCTGCCAGGCTCGCACGGCACACCCTGCCGGTACATCGGACGATCCGGTCGCTGTTCGCCGGATTGAGTTTGACCAGAGGCAGGCTTACAGGCAAATAGAAAAGAACCGTTATGACACCGCCGGTTGAGCACGGAGTTCCCGGTCGTCGCGCCTGAAGTGTCCGGCATGCCAAGGCACGAGAGGGGGGGTAAGTAGTCCAGCAGAGTGCGAGTCTTGGCGGTGGAGAACAGAACAGCAGATCTCTTACCAGCCATGTCATTTTTTCCAGGCTGTCGGCCGTCTTTCCTGCCTTGCCCCTCCCACTGGAATGCTGGTCAGAGGCTCGTTCCGAAGCGTCGCGTCAAAACTATAACTATGGAAAGGGTCAGTCAGACGCTTGAACAGGTACGCTCTTGACCGCCCTTTGTTCCATGGCATTCTTACCAGGCATTGATGGGGGAATGAGCCGAGACATCCAGGAAAACATAACAATCCTGTGGGACAATAAGATCAGTCAGGATTCGCGAGCGACTAGAGAGGATGCTTGCTCATCTGCGCTCAAAACATCTGGCCTAGAGGCAAGGGACTCTCCACATAGGTACACGGGCGCACCGGCGTTTCGTGCAGCGCGTGTTTTAGTGTATTGTTCCGTGACGATTCCCTCTGCACGAGTACGAATGAATATGTACTTGGTGGGTTGCAAAACCGGGAGACAGCTTGGTGACCACCACCGTTCCCCTCCCTCCAGGCTCCCTCCCCGGCCCTGCATCACATTGACGTCAGCCAGCCAATTCGACGTGGGGTGGGTGCACTCGTGCTCTTCTTCCCCAGCAAATGTCCCGTCAGTTGCTGTTACTGGGGTTTGACGAACGAACTGCATCGTTCCGAGGGGCGCCCCAGCTGGCTGGGGTACAGCAGCGCAAAGAGCCTCTCTCGCGTCTCTTCCTCAAATCTGGTCCGGTGAAAATCTTCTTCAGAGAGCTGCACAGCCAGCTTTAGCAGGTGTTGGAGCGATCTGTTTCCAATTTCGCTTAGGAGGACGGAGACGATCGACAGTGCGGACAATCGACGCGCGCGTTTACATGTTGTGTTCCTGCAGGAAACGAGTTGACGGGACAAGCCAGACAGAGACTCGACCCGACACCACGGCCACGAACGGCCAGCGGCTAGGAGGCCACACTGGTGGTGGAATGATCTCCCGTTGGCACCTCTCCTAACCGCAACAGGCTTTAGACGAAGACATGGCGTCAATCAGCAAGGGCGCCGGCCGTCAACCTTATCAACCTCACCCCCCAAACACCACCGGTAAGTAAGCAAGCCGTCCCGGGCAGATGGGCCGAGAAAAGTCGCCATCCTTGCAGGCCTTTCTTCGCAGAGAAGCTGGGCGTTCGTTCAATGTCTCCTGGGCAAAACACGAACCAACGTCTGTTTGACATCACCGCTCGCTTGCCCTGCCACCCACGCACATCCTGCGGGGCAGATACAAATCCGCTCTGCTAGCGTATGTAAACTACGCCGTAGTCATGAGTCGGTATGTAGTGCACCGTAGTGTCAATGTACATATGAGTTCTGCCAACGCTTGGCCCACTGGCCCGACAGGGTGTGCAATCCATCCCTGATGTCATCAACCCACCAGCCGGTTGTCGCAATCACGGCACCAACGGCATCGAACGCGCCAAACTGGGCATGGCATTCTTGCGGGGAGTGGTCTAGGCTCCCGTGGAAGTGTGGCTCTATCCAATGGACTCGGTGAAGAGAACCCGAAACAGACCTTGGTGCGTGGCGCGGGAGGAAAACTGGGTTTATCCGCATCATAGTCTACTGTTTGTTTGCGGATGATAGACATAGTAGTCTCTGCACATAGTATGTGTGGTACGCGTCAGACTGGAGTAGACACCCAGTCTTGGTGTCAGCTTCCACAAGGGTTTCCGGCTTTGTGATCCACCGCGATGATGAAATGGTTGCTTTCCCTTGGAGGTTTTTTTTGTTTGTTTCGCAATCAGACATCCTTTAAAGTCAATTGACCGTCCCGCTTCTCATTGGATTCTCACGATGTTCCAGAGACAATCCCATCGCCGCCCTACCCAAGCCTGCCCACCTTGATTCAAAGCCACTCTCAGCTCCCGGCAGCTGTTCGACATGGCACCGTTGCAGAGTCGTCTCCTCGTGGGCTGCGGCCTCATCTCCGCCGCCTTCGCCGCCGATAACATTCTGTCCCTGACGCTCTCCGAAGATGTCCCTCACAATGTCTCGGCCAACATCGACCCCTCCTTCGCTGGCTTCGGCATCGAACTCGACCACCTCTACTACTTCATGGGCGATGAGACACCAAACGACCTGACCATCAACCTCCTTGAAAACCTGGCCAACTTTACCGGTCGGCCACCATACGTGCGACTGGGAGGAAACACACAAGATTACGTCATCTACGACGACTCGCAAGACAAATGGCTCATCGAGCCGAACCCTCGGCCGACTGCGGACGGCCATGTTCCTGCCGACAACTTCATCGTCGGTCCCCGCTTCATGGAGATTGCCGACCGCATGCCCAAGGGCACGCCCGTCACCTGGGGCCTGAATATGGGCTACTCCGAGTCCGACTATCTCGATCAGCTCACCACCATGGTCACCCAGATCCTCGACCGCTGCACAAACCTCAACCTCATGTCCTTTGAATTCGGCAACGAGCCGGACCTCTACGGCAATAACGGCTTCCGAAAAGGTTCGTGGACGGGTTCCCAGTACGTCAAAGAATGGCGGGAACGTGCCGACGCCGTGTGGGAGAAGGCCCTGCAGCCGCGGGGGCTGCGCAGCAACTTCTTTGAGGCATCCGCTTCGACGGCCTGGGTTGCCGGCACCGGCTTCGAAATCAAGGATCTTGTAAGCCATGGGATCGACGACAAGCCCGGCAACTCGGACGTCGGCTACGTCACAAGTTGGAACCAGCACAACTACTACTACTTTGTCGGATCCTTCCCTTACCCACTGACGCTCGACTACATGATGCGTTTTGACACGACCAAAGCCCAGTTCGATTCCGCCATTGAAGCCCAGATCACACAAGCCGGGCAGACCGATCATCCGTTTGCGCTGCGTGAAATGTCGGTCGTTGGTCCTTTGGGTGTCGAGGGGCTGAGCAACACCTTCGCCGCCGCCCTCTGGACCTTCAACTTCCTGTTCTACGCCGCCACCATCAACATCTCGTCTGTCCAGTTCCACATGACGTACGACAGTAACGCCAGTGCCTGGCAGCCGACCGCCATGTTCGGACGCGACCGGTTTGTCCGACCCCTATACTACGGCATGGCCGCCTTCGGCCAAACCATCGGCCGGTCGTGCACTGCCCGTGTCGCGCAGGCCGAGATCACCGATTACCCCCCTGCCTACAACGAGTACGTCAAGGCATGGTCGGTGTATCAGGGCGACTCGCTTGCCTCCCTCGTCGTCCTCAACGGCAAGGTCGCCAACGTCTCTGAGACCAACAAGGAGAGCATTACCGTCGACGTGACCCTGCCCGCTTCTCTCGCCGGCCAGAAGCTGCACCTGTCGTACCTAACCAGCGACGGCGCTGATGCCACCAGCGGGACGACCTGGAACGGCATCAGCTTCGAACAGGGCAACGACGGGAAGATGACCCAGCTCACCAACGAAGACATCACCGTCAAAGTGGGGAAAGATGGGAAAGCGAGCATCCCCGTCCGCGACTCCGAAGCCGTCGTCGCCAACATCGGCGGCAAGGTCGGCAACGGCGAGCCCGACAGCGCGGCGTGCGACGCGCTCGCCTCGTCGTCACAGGGCGTCGGCGCCGCGACCAAGTCCGCGCCGGGTTCCTCGGGCGAGACGAGCAACTCGTCTTCGGACAACGGAGACAGCGATTCAGGCGCCGCGGGCCTGGCGTCCAGGAAGGGCATTTACACTTGCATTGCGTGGAGTTTGGTTGTCAGCATTGGAGCCCTTTGTCTGTAGGTTGGGTGACGGACATGATACCCAGTATGTTTCTTCATTTCAGCGTGTTTAATGGGGTTAATGAATAATAATTGTGTATTGTGATTACACCAAAAGAAAGCTTTGCCATGCATGCACGCGCATTTCCCTCCCCCCTTTCCGACTGAATCAACGTGATCATACTTCATCTCCCCATAATGCGATCGCAACTTGACTACTGTTTCAACCTTCTACCCAGGCAAGAACAGACAAGACCTACGCAGAATGACTGTTATAAAGATGACCACCTGTCTGTATTATGCTCAGTAGGGTCGAACTGTGAAGCTCTTTTCAGGCTCCCCAGTTATGGCCTCCCCAGGATGAAAGTACTTCTTAGCATGAAAAGAGATATATGCACAGACTTTGGAAGGTAGTAGATCACCTTGTTTTCAAGCAGCTTGGTAACGAATGGGTATTTGTGTTGAACGCATCTCATTTTGGTTACGCTTGTAAGTTGTTTAGGCCTTAGTAGGTCAGAATTCTCGCCGGGGATGTTGTCAAGTTCAATGGCAAGTGGTTGTGGCGTCGGTGCAGATACAAATCTACGAAGCCTCGTTGCCACTCTCCTCGTTGATACAGTGATAACAATAGTTTAGTCTGGTCACTGCCTGGCGTATACACATAAGAAGCCGATAAGCATGTCATATAACATTGAACGATTACACATGGACATTCGTCCTATGTACCCAGAGCCATCTTGCTTGGTTTTTGTCGGTTTTGATTTCAATATTCATACTTTAGGAGCCATAACCTTTGGCGGTGCATCTTTTCCTCCAGTTTTCAGTTCATCTAACCCGTCAGAGGATTGATGCAAGTCCGTTGTTACTATGATCACCTGGCGGGTGATGGTCACGCTCTTCTTGGCTTCCGCGTTCCTAAAATCGCTGCCGATGCTGTCGCTCTCGTTGCCTCCCCCGGTGACATTGACATACGTGTTGGTTTCCCATACTGATGGTTTTCGGGGGTTGGACTGGCTGTAGGTGGCATTTAGGTATTTGAGTTTGCTGTTGTAGCCCGTTTCCGCATCCGAGCTGTAATTCTTGGCCAGCCTTGCGAAGTACGTTCGCAGTATAGGAAGGGACCCGACAATGATGCCCAGGCTACATTCGAGGACAGTACAAAGGACAACCTTGCCAGTGTCGTCTGGTTTAATTAGCAACAGTACGGAAAGTTACAGTTCGATTCTGCTATTCCAGAAGAAATGGTCATTGCGAGTATGGGTTGAATATACGTACGTAGGAAGTCAGTAGTCTCCATATACGCATTGGTAAAACCAAGTCGGATAGTGCTGGCAACACCAGCTCTGATACACACATCTCATTAGTGGTGTGTTCTTTGGATCAAAGTAACGTGCTCATTCGCATGACCGTGCATGCTTTGATGAGGAGTGGATGGCAGGAGAACTTACAAAAGGCCCAGTCCAAATAGTATTCGAATGTAAAATTTGAGCTGCGAGCGCATCTGAACATGGCGCAAAAGAACGATAGGAATGGTGGCAACACTGATATCGGTGATAACGTTGACGGCAGAGGAAATGTAGGACATTGCTGTGGCGCTGGAAGGCTTCATGCAGGTCCCCGGCACCGACTTATCCCAATATCTTTCGAGAGGGTGGCACTGATTCAAAATAACAATTATGCTTGTTGTGCTCACCACAGAGCAGAGAATGAGAAGTCCGATAAGAATGTAATGATACGCCTTCTGTGTCGTGATACGCATGAGTGTGATGCTGATGCTGGCCTTGATGAAGCAGAGACCTGCAGAGTACAATGCTTGCCAAATCAGGAGTAACTAGAAGTAAAAGCGGTTTAGTCAGATGTAGAGCTTAACTCCTGTTTTCTCCAATCCAAGCTTACCTTCAAACCCTCCATGCGAACATCATGGTTGAGGAGAGCATCTCTAGTTCCCACGCCTGTGAAACACCCGCTTATAGCTACCAAAGTATGCACGACGTTTACTACCTATATGGGCAGGGCTAATAATCAGCCACTGACACCGTGTTTTTCATTTAAAAAAGAAAGAAAGAAGGGCATGTTATCTTACGTAGCCAGCTATCATGGCGTAGTCGTCCAAGCCGACGTTGTTTGCTCGAAACCGGATCCAACATCGCATAGCAACAACGACGGTGGTGAGCGCAGCGAATATCACGCCAGTGACCACTATGGCCAAAGCAAGACCTTGGGGCTTGATAGGATGCCAGACATCGCTATCAGGAACCATCGTTACGATCGAGAGAAAAGAACGAAAGACAATAGAAGAACAAAACTAAGAAAGAAAAAGAGAGAGAAAAAGAAGGGGGGAAAAGCGATTGGTCGCTGATCCTGGGAACAAGACAGATGGTGGAGTTGAACTTGGTAGCTGCAGCGAGATCCGAGACCACCGTCTCGCGTAGGTTAACACGCGTGGACATCTGGGATAGCTCCTATTTAAGTGTAACTTGCACCTTGCTTTCCTTGCAAGGCGTCTGCCTGCTGGATGGTCTTCGGCCTCGGACATTCAGTGGACCCGCAGACCTTAGACATCAGCTCCCTGCCCATCATTCATGAAGCTCTTGGCAGAGTAAAAGATCGATGATCTACGTGGGTGCGACTGTAGTTGTGGAGTGGTCTCGCTGAACTGGGAACCGGATGGCGCCCGCAACACTGCATCACAGTACCGCCCTCTTTTAAACAAGAATGCGTCAGCAGCGGCCCTTCCGGGGGGTAGGGGACCCCCATGTTTCACAACCGCCTTTTGGAGTTCATCCGATGCGCTTAGTATCCATATCAATGGGACAGCCACTGCATACGAGTCCATTCACACCCCACAGCGGCACAGACCCAACACCACATGGCACACTGGGTCTGTCGTCTACCTACAGTCAGGCTGAAGACACATAATCTATCAACAGATCCATCGCTAATCGAACCACTTTGGTCATTACTGATACACCCTGCATACGCTTGGACTTGATAACAGGCCTCATAGGCACGGATTTCTGTTGCTAGGTATCCGTATCGTACTCACATCCAAGTCACGTCTGCGTTAAGCATCTAATCCTTGAGAGGCTGCCACTCAAGTCATCCTGAGAGTATCCACTTTAACGCGGTGACTGAGTCAACAGCAGTGACAGGGGCAAGTGAAATCGTGGGAGGAGTAAGAAAATGATAAGGTCCAAGCGGTCACACACCTTGAAGATCTAATGCTTAACCCTGTCCGAACCTGGGGCATTGGTGGCAAGGGGCAGCGAGCCTGTCTTTAGATTGCTGGATCGGGGCTTCCAGACCAAGTGTCTTCATATGGCCAGGTCTGTGCAGCCCTGAATCCATCTTGCTGCGATATTGTCCTGCCGCCGGGTCCAAAGTCGAATTGGAATGATGTGTCTTCGGATTATTCTACCTATCTACTTGAGGCGCCGCTGTCGCGCAAGGTTCTATTTACAAGTCGCTTGCGCAGGAAGTCCTGCTAGTAGAACATCCCAAGCAAAGAGACACTTTAGGTATTGGAACATGCCAGGGTTCAGCATATTTTCTTGGATGGATGGTGGCCTAACTACCACGTTGTAAATATTGCTCCAGCCTCGGTATTTTCTTGGTAACGAATAACACACCCTGGCATCTAGAAGTGACTCTTTCTGAAAGCTTATTGGAAGCACGGATAAAACGGACGGCAAGCGCGCCTGCACGTCTGACACGGTACGAGTCAGGGTATTATAGTTTAGTTCTCAGCAACAAACTGATACCGCGCGCTACGGCAACTCCTGCGCATCTCCAGGTTACATGTACACAAGCACACGAATCGTATATTACTGCAAGTTCGAGCACACAGCTAGACATAGAAAAGTGATATGTTAAAGGTTGCTTGTTAGAATGGCTATCTGCTGTGCCGCTCCAATTGATGTAGTCCTTCGGTGGGTCTTCACACGAGATGTCATCTGATTATCAATTAACTCTCTCTGAGCCACGCCACGGTGAAGCTATCATGGTATATATCGGCCCGAAAGGCGGTCTCAGGCTCACATAGAAGCCATGAAGGTAGGACGAAGGGTCTTCCACGGTTCTAGAGTACCGAAATCGGAAAAAAAGACTACTTGGTTTAGAATACGTTGCTTATAGAGTTGATGCACCTAATTCCGCTGATGCTTGCATGTACTATTTTAAATTCGTTACATTACAGGTTTAGTAAATGACTCTAAGGAAAAGCCCTAGCTCTGTAACGCAATCATTACTAACGTTATGCAAATATAGAGTAGTACTCTATTCATAGTAAATCTATCATGCTCTAGGCTATAAGTAGCTTTTTCATGTACACAATAGCTATATTGTCAAGATTACTGTAGAAGAGCTATGATATGCAGTCAGCAATAGTAGGTACTAGTAACTATAGGTCATCTATTGAACAGAAGCCGAGAAGCTGAGTCTTGGAGATTCTCTTGCTACGGAAACTTCGGCGATTCACATCTTACCCCGCACCCTGAAGCTACACGTGCCATTGTACGTAGCATGCGCGGCGTGGGGCATGGAGCACCACTATCGTTGAAACAGCCCTCCTGGCAGCCGTTCTGAATCTGACAGGACAAATGGGCTGTGGGAGCTGTTGTGTGAACAGACGACGGCAAAGTTCAAAAAGCAACCCAGAGACCGTGTAACATTTCCAAGTTGCCATCTTGCTCGGGACGGAACCAAAACTTCAAACCCATGATCACAAGTTAGTCTATTTCTATCATTTCAGGCCTGTGACCGCCGTCGCCTCTCGCGCGCATATCCTCTCGCCTCTTCCCAGCTATCTGCAGGCGCTCCTCCCACTACTCCTCCGCCTCCAGGCATCCGTCCCCTGTCTTAGGGTCCCACGGCATCTGTTGTCCAGACCTAACACCGCCTTGGTGCACGATAACATCGGTCCCATAAATGATAAAGGCCAGAAACCTAAAATTACGTGCTCCTTGGCAAAATTGGCGTCTGGCAACCCCAGTCGTCACCCTCCCACAGCGCGGTCTCGGCGATAAGGATCTCCTCCCGGACGGCAAGAAGCCACTTGTGAATGGAGCATACAGCCTCGTCAAGGGTGACGGAGGGCTTCTCCCCCGCTTTAATAGAAAGCTTCGGCTCCTTAGGAAAAAACGCTGTAGAGAAACAGGGCTTGTGACATTTGTCCTGTGACATTTGTCCTGTGACACTTTCTTATAAATACAGCTTACCAGTTACTAAGTAAGACTACACTTATAGTACTTAATAATTCTACTATATTCTGTAAGATATAGTTCATTATGTATATAGATTAATATCTCATTACTTGTGCTACTTGGCATAACTGGCAACCTATCGAAACTATCTAGAATAACGGCTGAGGCTAGATAACCTCCCTAGATTTATTTCGATAGCTAATAGTAAGTTCGAAGCACTCTTGTATAGGACAGACCCTGTAAACAGTCAGTAAGGCATCTACGTGAAGTCTTGAACATGGCCTGTCTCGCAAAGCTAATTAGCGGGGCGACACCAAGCTGTTATCGTCTGTTCCAACGCTTGCACTTGTCATATTTTTCATGATTATTGGCCAAGACATTTTGGAGGGCTTGTAATTCACCAGCTATCGACCATTGACTTGTCTCATTACACGATAAAGCCTGATGAGAAGGCAGAGCGTGCCTCACATCGTCGGGAATTGTAAGTTGTGTAAGCATAACAGTTCACGAGAAAACAAACAGTTGCAGAGCAGATACTGAGAGCAACATGACATCATTCAAGAAGTATCCTATTTCTAAGGTAAAATGTACATGTGTCATTCCGAGCAGAAGAGAGTTGTTAGAGCCGTACTGAGGACTTGGCCAACAAGTAGGACTTCTAAATTTAGGAAGTAGCCTCCATCATGAACCATGTTCGAAATTGATAAAGCTGATACAGAGAAGGAAGAAAACATATGGTGGAATGATCATTTTGTCCATTTAGCAGAAATGACATATATCGGTGCCACTTCAAGGTCGTGCCGCCACCCTCACAACTTCGAAAACCAAAGACCATCTGACAAGTGGCATTCTGTAGTCTCGGACTCAATCTCATAACAACAAACGCTTTTTCTTTTTAATAATCTCGCAATTATAACGTCTCAGACATTGTGTACATGAATTTGAATATTGCGAACTCTCCTAAACATGGTTTTTCTCGGCTGGTACTCTCATACTCCTTTCGTCTGTGGTTGCTTTTGATTCGTTTAAAAGGCTTCCCAAATAGCCATAGGGTATGATCAACTCCCAGAGATACATGTCTTCTGATGAAGAATTGGCGAGGATCGCAAAGGTGATGACAATAAATGATGATCAAGTGCATATGACAGGATCAACTGGAGAATGACGCACATTCATTACCACGTCATCAGATTCCAACATAGGACTCAAACGAGTACGTATTCTTCATGTGAACGTCTTGCTCTGGTTTTCCACTTCGACGGTATTGATCGATGGGCTCTTGGATGAGCGATCCAATAGAGGCTTCAGGCCAGGCAAAGCGACGACGGTGATGGCGAGTGTCATTTCAAGAACACTGAGAGGATCTGGTTGGAGAGTTTTAGTTATCTGTCATGCGACAATTGATGAATTGAAGAATCGACATTGTACTTACAGACAAGGTTCTCCTGTCCTGTTCCGATCTTGAGGCAGATGAAACGGACGATGGTGGTAAAGATTGTCAAGAGACCAAGAACAAGGGTGACGTTGAGACCCTTCGACGGCTTGAGAACACCCTGAATCAAGAGGGTAAGAGGAAGCACATAGACTGTTGATAGAAGAATTAGTACGGGAGATTGGGTAGCATGGCCCGCTACCGTCGAAGTGGACAAGACCGCTTACCGAAGATATAGCAAGCCAGGTTAAGAGTGAAATTGAGGATGAAGGGCTCAGGTGCATAAAAGACGCTGCAAGCACCGTCTTCCTGTGACCATTGAACGGAAACGTCCTTGCCGCAGAAGAATGTATCATCCCAGAGGATGGCCATGTACGAAATTCCAACGAACGCAGTGATGCCCCATAGTGCCTTGCGCATCGCGGGGCTAGTGTCGGCGGGGAAGTAGGCCCAGTAGAAGGCAAGCATGCTCATCTTCGGAAACCCCATTCCAACGTCATAGAAATAATTAGAGGCGAAGGAGATCTTGAAAGAGGATCAAATCAGTCTTGCTCTCAGAACATTCATCAACGAGTGCGCCAAGACAAACCTTGGACAGCGTAACAGATGGTTCCCAGTTATCCATGACACCCATCTGGTACGTCAACGTGTCACATATGATCAAGCCGAGGGCGTTGACAGCCGAGAGGATGAGAAGGTAATCGGACAAGACCAGCTTCTCCCGCAAGCGGAAGAGGCGTGCATACACGCGCAGGCCGACGAAGACATAGGAGGTCATCAACAGAATCCATTCCGATATCTGAATTTGATGTTAGTGGAGGAAGGCATCCGAACACAATAGGGTGACTTGCCATGCAATCTTTTCCATCAATAAAGTACGCCATCTTGACTAGAGTCAGAGAAACTGTAAAAGATGAAATACGGTCTGCATCGAAGCAATGGCTGAAACAGGCGTGAAGGGACCTCAGATCATATATCAAGCATGGACGCCGCAGAACTTCGGTCTGCTCATTAGCAGAAGCAGGGTATGACTGCAGGGAGTGACGGATGGTAAAATGCCTATTGGCTGGACCTGAAGCGGTCTCTCTCAAGAAATTTGTAGGTTAGTGGTCCGGCTTGGCTTTGGGCCACGTACGGGGTTGAACGACTGTTGGAACGAGTAACCATGCAGAAGCAAGGCCGCAGAATCTGCACGGGTGGGTAGATGGCATGTTGGCGCGCAAATCAGCCCAGAACCCTTTTTCCCCCCTCTTCTTTCTAATTTCGCTCCCTTGCCAGCTCATACATTGGCTCGGTAAACGGGATGCCTTCTGTATGCTTTCTATCGGCTCGTCATAGGTGGTATCGTTCAGTCTTTTTCTGCAGCTACGCCGTAGACATGCATCGCTTCAATAACCCAGATGGGGCATAATCAACCACGGCCCTCCCTGTCCGGGCCGGGCCCGCAAAAAAAACGCGGTTAATTCTTATATGTAACGTACATGGTGCACCCCTCCCGCTCCCCCCATGTTTCTTGCCAGGGTAAACAACCAAAGCTAAGATACAGGCCTCGAAGGGTTTTCCTCTTTGTTAACATCCTCTCGCCTCTGGTATGTCACACTCACGCGAGCCGACTTGTAAATCACGTCGGACCGTTGGAGATTGTTTAGCTCCACCTCACTACCCGAGTCCTCCTCGGCGACCACTCGCGTCGTCGCTTCGTATGGATCTCTCCCCGAAGAGAGCTTGAAGTGATGACTGGATGTCGTTGCGGTCTTCTTGTAAGCCTCCGTCTTGCCAGTTGCATATTCCGACGTGGCCAGTCTACGACGATGTAGAAGCGACTTGAGGGCCGGTAGCGATACCACAATGATAGCGGCTGCCATTTCTGTCATAGATAGCACATCTGACTCTTTGGTTAGTCTATCGAGAGCAGTAATCGCTTCTGGAAAACTTACAAACGTTGGTCCATGCCTTGATGTGTTCGACAGTGGCAAATCTTGCCACACTGGTTCCTATTGTGATCATGCCCGTGGAGAACGTAGCTGCGAGTCCGATAATGTACCTGGTGCTGAGCTGGAGGCCGAGTAGAAGAGGGAAAGGAATAGCGAAGACTTTGGATTATTTAGCCGAAAAGAAGACACAAAATTTGAGCCAAGGAACTTACTCAGCAGGTCTGACACAAAGTTCATCCCCCAATCGATGCGGAAAACCACCTTAGAGTCGAAAGTCGAGCATGTAGAATCCAAGCCCCAATTAACAGACACGTCGGGACCGCACCAAAACGTATCCAAGAAGCAAGTAGTCATGGCAAAAGCCAATGTCAATCCACACGTTCCGTAGAGGGCTTTTCGTAACAAAGGCATCGTTGGTGGCACCAGCTTGAAGTAGAAGGACAGCAGAGCCAGCTTTGGAAAGTAAATGCCTGTGTCGTAGAAGTAGTTGCCCGCAAACGAGACTTTCATGAGCATGATCTGCTGGTCCTCTGGGGCCTCTGGAGCAAATGGGTCGTACTCATCCATCCCGCCCAACTTGTACGCCATAGCGTCGGTCGAGAACAGCGCGATGGCATCGAGAATCGATACAATGAGCAACCAATCGCTAACGGTGAGTGTCCGGCGCTGCTGAAGCAGACGAACATATAATCGTGCGAGGACGAGGAAGACTGCAAGCGTAAGAAGCACGGCTTCAATAGGCTGTTCGACATATGTTAGCAGACAGGACGGTGTAATGAGTGATTGCTAAGAAGACGGCCAAGGAAACATCCAACTCTTACTCACCACAACGGCCTCTTTAGCAACGCCCACCATGGCTTATTACAAGTAAATCAATGTCGACGTCGTCGAGTCGGAGAAGCACAGACGGGTTTTACGTGTTAGGACCAGCCATTGGCGCGTCGAGCAGGAATGGTGGCCGACCGAAGGGCAGGCGGATATAGAGATAGATATGTGTCATTTACATCCCTTGATCAAGTCAAAAGCAAAAATGCATCAGACAATTTACCCGAGATTTCAAACCGGTTGGTAGGCAAAATGTTAACGGTACCCAGGATCACGAATGGCTGTTGCCGCCTTCAAGCTGACACAACTTGGATGCAGGTACAACGAATCCGGAAGCGGCATAAAAAGCCGTCCAAGCGACCCGGGAGGGCCGGCGGCGTAAGGAGGTGGCACCTTCATTAATTCATTAATTTTCGATTTTTTCTACAACAACTGGTCATCTGGCGGATGGCTAACCAACTGGGAGCGATGGTGCGAGGCAGGGAAGAGGGGAAGAGCAAGTGACCGGATCACGCCCACAGGGATCTAGGCTGGCTGGACCTGCGGCCTAAAAGGTCCGCAATATCACAACTCGTGTGGTATGAATCGATAGGGAGGAGTTAGAGGTAATACACTGGGGCAGTGCCAACAAGATTCGCAACGTCGTGAGTCCTTCGACGATCCCCCCCCCCCCCCCCCCCCCCCCCCCCCCCCCCCCCCCCCCCCCCGCCAGTGCCTGTATGTAGTCACCCTTGCCTTGTAGGGTCCAGACCTAGTTCCAACACGGAGGTGACGGGATTCGGCTGAGGCACCCGGATCTAGGTTGGTAGACCTTGCTTCGGAGTGGGGTGCATGGAGAGAGTCTCTCTCGTTTCGCACGACTATTCGCAAGCCCTTCTTTTGGGCTGTTACTGGCCAGATTCTCCGATTAAAACTGCGATCCATCATCTCGTTTTCAATATCCATCACCGGGGCTTAGTAACAGTTCCCTAACAGCGATTGCACGGTTGGATCTTTGAAATATGGAGATGGTAACCGAACCAACTGATGAAGACCAAACCAGGGGATATTGCCTACCCTGTAAGGCGCGAGAGCGATTACCATGGATCGACATGGGCAGAATCTCTGCGACTGGCCCACAAGATCGGAGAGCACCAGACGCTCTCCGGTGGAAATGAGTACCCGGAAACAACAGAACCTAATGGCGACAGAAAAGAGCGATCCTGGGGGGTCAAAGGGGCATCCACGAGTCATTGATGCGTATTGGCGGTAATAACGTGGACGTATGGACCCTATCTAAATTTCTTCTGCAGCACTCGTTGGCACAGCATCGGTGCAGCCATAAGTTTGGCGACCAAGCTGAGACTCTCAACACACCACTTACCTCTTCTTTTCTTTTTCTGGTGGAGACGCAAGGTAAGTAGGCCAATAACCCACATCAGTAGAGGAGGGTGGGTGGGGTTCAGCGAAGCGATCCTCTCTCCCTGGTCTTCCATAAGTTCCGACCTGCCTCTTAGCGAAGCGTCCCCGGGTTAATTCAGGTTCTCCACGGGCCGATAGTAGCAAGAACTTTTGCAATCGACATGCGCCAGAGTCGCGGCTCTCAATGGTTAGCACCGACCGGGAGGAGCCTGACCCTGTTTGCGAGCTTCTCGGGTCATTGCAGAGCTGCAATTTTCTTTCAACCATCATAACACCATAACGTGCAGGATTAGGAGCTAGGAGAGGCACAGCACGACGCGACACAAGGAAACAGGCTCCCGGAGCAACGGATCCTCGCTCACGTATCATTGTTGATGCTATTCTCCTCTTTGCCCCGATCCTATGGCTTTCATTTTGCAGCATCCTCATTCCGACTCCGACAGAAACCCTCACATATCAGACCCGCGGGCCTTGAAGATGATCCCTGGTCGGGGTTTCGCTAGTTTCAAAACTCGATAAGCCGTCTCAATCCCACCACACCAAGAGCTGCCCCCTCTAGTCAAGTAGGGCTTCCTGTGGTCGGCATCTCCCGCCTTGACCATATCTACTCGCTACTAGCAGCTGTCCCTCGCTGCTCCTCGATGCCATCTTGTTGATTTTAGCTCTTGACTTCGTTGAGGGAATTCCCTGTTGCCTTTGTAGACGCGCTGCTGGTACGATAATGATGTCTGACGAGACTGGTAGACTCATTGTCGTAGTATTGCCATCATTTTTCAAGGTCATAGAAGATGCTCAGTTGGGTAACAACGTTATAGCGGTCCAGCTCGTTATTCATAATACTGGCTGGGCTGATTGCCAGGTTTCCTCCACCAAAGAACTGCTTGTAACCTGAAGATCAAGTATGGGTTGTCTACAGGGAGTTTGATACCAACCAGTGGTTCATAACGGGGAAATTGTAATATTATCCCGTTAAGACAAAGAAATGGTTACAGGTGAATGCAGCCTGGCTCTGGTTGTGGCTACCGTGCCACTACCAATAGACATATTATCACAGGGGGCTTTCACCACAGCTTACTAATGTACTGACAAACAGCACGTCTGTGACAACTTCCACAGTCGAAAATAGTCACTTTAGTAATGTAGCTTTCGGACAGTGCTGCACTAGGCATTTGGATGAGGTTGATTTAGATTCCACACTGCCGGCAACCTCATCCTTCTGCCCCTAATACTAGATGCACGTTCCATCAGGTATGTCGCTAACAGACTTTAGATTTTAACCTATTTACTACTAATACTGCCACGTTTCTCTAAGTTTAACGTCCTCGGGGCCTTGTTGACCACTAATCCTTTTCCTGCCTTGATCTGGACAAGGTACTATCTGCTACTAGTAGCAAACTAGTGCTGGGATTCAAGGGGAAATTATCCAGCATAAAGACAAGGTACTGATTGTCAATGTAAATATAGAAAACAACCTCGACTTCGATTAATACATTGTAGAAATAGTATTCAACATCCTTGTATCTGTTCTGAACCTTAGGCGTCTTAAGAGTCTGCTGCTTTTAGACGCAATATAAATCTTTATAGTAGTGGTGGTACGTACAATAGACCATGCATTGCCTATCTGAACTTATACGTGTGACGCAGCCTAGCTGAAGGTTATGATATGTTGCGGAGGGTCACAGCCTAAGCCGTTGTATGGATTCTAAAATTCCGCTGCTTCGGTGGCTTCTGGAGTAGGAGCTACAGAATACAGTCAGCCCAAGAACGATTCGATCAGGGGTGTACCGGGTCGTCCAATACGGCCACGATACCTTATCATCTTTCTAGTTATATGTACGGCTGAGCTTTATTATCGCAGCATGAACCTTGACTCAGGTAAGGTAACGAAAGTTTCGGTGCCTATCGCCTTCTTCTGTAACGTCGACTGTTATATCCTCGTCGACTGGCCCAAGCTCTCGATCCCTCCTGCGGTTATCGTGCTCCAGTAGAAAGTGTAAAGTCAGTGACATGATGACTATCATGCCTGTGAGGGCACATCCAATGGCGCAACCCTTGGTATAGAAAGGGCTAGAATAAGAGACGTGTCAGATGATTCTTTTCCCCACCACACGGAACAAATATTGATTACTTACCCGTCAGTAGAAGGGAATACAGTGCTGCTCACAAAGGATGAACACTGGCCAAAAACCGCCAATATGGCTAAGCCAGCTCCCCTCTTCGAGTCGCCTCCCTGGTTGTTCAGAATCCATGTGACATTAATGACCAGAGCTGGATATATGCCACAAGCTGCAAACCAGATACCAGCGTATCGCAGACCGGTTCTATTCGCATCTCGTACGACAGTAAGGATCAAGTATCCCACTGTGCCCAGGGTTGCAAAAGATGCCACGACATAGCCGCGTTTGCTGTATCTGTCAGAAATGAAAGCCGCCGTGAGGCAGCACAGGAAGGCAGCAAAGTATACTGGCGCTGTCAGACCCTGTGCGTTGATGGACGAGTATCCCATGCCTTTGACAATGGTCGGGAGGAAGTTGGACAACGCAGCAAAGGAATAGTTGCAGCAGAAATGCATGGCGGAGTGGACATAGTTCTGGTAGTCGGACAAGCCGGCAAACACTTGCTTCCAGCTAAGACGGTTCTTCTTGGTCCGGTCGCGTACCTGGAGTCGCTCCACCGCGTGTATCTTCTCGTCTTCGGTCAGAAATTTTGCCAACGCCGGAGAGTCGGGCATGAAGAAAAAGACGATAAGGGAGTACAAAACGGTGGGTGCACCCTCTTCGTGCTCAAGTAAGCTTTAAGGATACAAAACGGAGTGCTTTGGGGGGGGGGGGGCTACGCACCCAGGATGAATAGGTAGCGCCACGGTTCCAAGCGACCTTGGATACGAACGATGCCGTATGCAAGTGCCGAAGCGAACGAGTTGGCTAGCGGAGACGTTCCCAATACAAGAGACACGCGTAAGCCGAGTTCTTCTCGGCGGTAGAAAAGAGAGAGGAAGTACGGGGCGCTTGCCCCCAGGCCTGCTTCAAACAAGCCTAGCAGCGCCCGGCAAGCGATAAGACTGGCCAAGTTGGTCGATGCCCCAGAACACATGGCCGCGGTGCCAAATCTAAGGCGTTGTCAGATATATTTTAGCTGGTGGCAGAAAGACAGTAACAGAACGGACAAATACGTACAATATGCAGAGAAGGGCAACATATATGTGAGCTGGGAAGATCTTCCATAACACTGTGGTCCACTCGAAACAGACATAGGCAATGTAGAAGGCGTTCAGCACCCACGACCACTGAGAATCGCTCAGGCCAAGGTCTTTTTGTGTTCCAGCAGTTTTTGCGTTACCAATGTTGCCGCGGTCGAGATAGGACAAGACATAAAGACAGAACACGACCGGCATCAATCGGCGGTCGAACTAGAAGCATATACGCGTCAGAACAAGCAATCACGATAATGGTAGTATGGTATTATGGGAGACACGGAAGGGAGGGAGCTAACCTTCTTTTTGATGCGGGTGCTCAGAGCATTGTTGGTGGCAGCGCGCCGAAAGCCACTCGTAACAGACTCGCGCTCGTCGGCTTTGGCGTCTTTTTTGGATTCTTCGTCGGCCATGATGCCTTGCAATTACGGTATGACACGAAACAGAACAAAGCTGAAGATGTACTGAAACAAATAGTCGCACAAAATCAAGTTACACTAAGGCCTGGCAATCGGGCGACAAAAGAACAGAATACCCTTGGGATGGAAAACGTTTTGTTTTTGTGACCCGAGTGTGGCCGGTCGGAAAGTAAGACATGTGACATGAAGGGATCAAAGTTTGCGCTACGAACCGGCCATCTTGAGAGCTCTGCTCAAACCATGACTAATATTTGCCTTTGCATAAAACTGAAGTCATATTGTGTACTTCGATCGGAGGTGTGATCGGTAATTTGCGCATGTCTCACTAGTGACATAATAGTTGAGCTCTATTGTTAAGTTACTGTAAGTCTCGCACGAACTTGGACTTCAGCGCGCTAATAAGGAGACAGCAAACACTAAATAAAGTGAGGTTAGGCATACCCTTGAATGCGAGATGAACCCATCGAGTCAACAAATAGCTCCGAAATCCTTAGCCGGTACTTCGTGGGTCAGAGTAACAGCGAAAAAGCTGTTGGCAGGCGGTTCTCCGACGATCGCTCACTTGCGCCCTTCCACATCATCCTGATATAATACCTAGGCTCCATGTCAGCTTACAATTAGCACCTCTTCCGCACACGAATTCTCCGCTCGGCTGTCGATCGGCCTGTGGACGACCACAGGTCACGTACATCTCGGCTAAGCCCGCAGTGCGCGGTTGACTGTTGTTAAGGCCGGCGTGGATTTACTGCATCTAAGGCAGGTTGCAACTGAACGCAGATACGCCAAATAACGACTCCTGCAGGCCCTCTTGTTCAAAGCGCTCCTCTTTGCCAGCGCGTATTGGATGACAAGTTTTGATAAGCGCTCCCTCCCGGGCGGCAATTGACAATGATTGGGGATCAAGTAACAGCAGCTCAGACGGCTGAGCCCCGCCATCTCCAATGTTTGATCACCTGCAAGGGGTCGGCAGACGACAGGTTCTGGAATGATTGGTTGTCGTCATCCAGTCGTTGCAACAGCGCCCGCGCCAAATACTTGCTGTTACTATTTGTGTGAATGTTGCTTGCTGTGATTCATTCTTGACACTTTCTGACAAGGCGAGTGAGTCTTTGTCTACAATATGCTATAAAGAAGGGATACTCACCATCACGGTCAAGCATCTCATCACACACACTCTCCCTACGTTGTTTCATTGCTCTCTCCCAATCACTTAGCGTCTGTTTTTTCCTTTGGGGTATTTCTGTTTCACGCTGCCAGCCGGTCTCGCATTCCCGCATTATCTTCTTGTTACATCAACGTTTGATAGCCTTCTTTACATCCATCACTCCCATAAGCATCTGGATTTGCGATTCGCCAACATTTTCTCGACAACTTCGCATTAATACTTCCTACTCTCTTTCATTACAGAGCAACAATGGGCAAACTCGGAAGCGCTCTCCAGGCCGGCCAGACTGCCATTGAGCTAGGCCGCAACGTCCAAGGCCTCGCTGGCGCCGCGTCGGAGTTTCGGGCCGCCGACAAAGGGGAAATTGGCCGCAAAGCCGGTCGCGGCGTCTTCAATGAAGGTGCCGAAACGGGCAAAACTATGGGAAAGACGTGGCTCAAGACCTTTGAGGTCGTACCACGCCTTGTGTGCCGCGGGCTGCAGTTCCTCTTTGCCCTCATAGTCTGCGGCTTCTACGGGAACCGCGTCGACGCAGACCGCAAGGCCGGCGACGGCTTCTCGCCCGAATGGATTTTCGCCATCACTGTCGCCGGGGCCTCGGCCGTCACAGCTGTCCTCTTTGTTGCCGCCACGCCCCTCGGCGCTATTCCTTTCATTGGCAGCAAAGTCAAGATATTCAAGACATACCGCGCTTTTGCTTGGGATTTAATCCTCTTCATTGCTTGGATCGTCGTTTTTGGCATTTTCGCGGCAATCTTTCTCAAGAGAGACAGCCAAGACTCGTACAAGGGCAGCAAAACTGGGGTAATGAAGGTTGCTGTTTGGATAGATTTGGTGAACGCTATTTTTTGGTTCGTTTCCGGCGTTTATGGTTGCATCAAGACGTTCTTGGGAGATAAGGCAGACCACATGACGGACAAGATTGGTCAAAAGCTTTTTGAGAAGAAGCAAGCACCAGTCAAGGAGACTGGCTACGCCGAGAGCGTATAGTGAAGTTTTATTTAGATACCAGAGCCGAATGTTGCCGTTAAACCATTCAAGTGCAATTGCCTTGCAATATCATTCTGGTTCGATGTCCACCGACCATGGACCATTCCAACCACTCGTCGTTGGCATGTCGTAACTGGAGTAGTCGAATTACTAAATTATTCCATACAAGATCACTGTGCCCCCGGTATCAAGACCACCGTCTCCGCTAAGAGGCTTCAATCTGCTACCGTCAACAAAAACCATCAAGAATAGTCCGCCCCATAGAGGTGTTGTGCGTCGTTGAGATCATGGGAACCAGCGTAGCTGTGGCTCTTTGATTCTTGCCCACCTCAGTCAGAAGTGAGTCCTTCTACTATCAGCATAGATGCATTCCTTATGCCTTGTCAGTTCCACTGCCCAATCGAAATGTTTATCCTGTTCGCCCCAAGAAGCATTGCAGAACATCATGTCGAATTTTCGGTATTCGTCACCCACTTTCCGAATAATGTCCAAGCCAGAACAGAGTATGATCTCAGTGCCACGTCTCTCGGCGTTCTCCGGTACGAAGTCGCGGTGTTTGGGGTTGATCTCGATACTGGTAACCCTTGCGCCTGTTTGTACAAGTTATATGGTCGAGCAGCCACCAAGAGTGCCGATCACAAGAACAGTCTTGACGCCGATTGACTGTTTTAAAGGCGAGACTGTGATCTCTGGTAAATCTTTCTTCTGAGGGCTTGCAACGGCATTGCCTAATTTAGGAGTTGGTGTGAGATTGTTGCAGACGATGGCTTCGACAACGACGGCAGCTGCAACGATGTCTTTCTCGGAGACGGGGTTCGTGTGAAGACCACAAACCCCCCTTCTTACTTCCATAGGTCTATTGATAACCCTTTAAAATACGAGGGTTCCCTTGTAACCGATCTTTTGTTGCTCAAGGGTTCTCTAGCGTGCGTATGTATGTATGTATGTATGTATGTAGGAAGGCGACTGGACCATGCAATCGGAGATAGCGTCGGGCTCGGAATACGAAACCCGGCAAATTCGGGAAAGAAATGTATCAAGGAACTTTGTCTCTACTTACGGGTGAGTTCCATCTGTCCAACAACCTCGCATGTCTGACTTTTTAGACAGCAGCTTGGCGCATTTCGGCTGCCGAGAAAGTCAAAGAGGTCGGCCCCCCTTCCGAATGTCCGATTAAGCGGGGAACCCATGAAAGACTGCGCACGACATTTTACAAACAATGATGACGAAAGAGGATCTCTAATTTCCAATGCGTGGCTATGGTCCACGATGTTACCACAAAAACTCTGTCCCCCCAAGACTTTGGGGCCATTCTGGTGTTCCTTGAAAGGCAGGGCATGGCGGCTCATACTCCGGAACGTGGAGCCGGGGGCAGAGCCGGAGATGGGGGAGATAAGCAGCAGAGATAAGCAGCAGAGCGGGGCGGAGAAGGAGACACCTGACGAAGCTCGTGCACTTGAGCTGTAACTTTTTAGATTGACATGCCCATCTAAAATCCCCCGTGCTTGAAGTGGTCCAAGGCCTGACACGGGTGGGTACGTGAGAAAATTGGCGCAGACCCCTAATCAAGATTACATATGGATAACTCCGAATACCTTGTCAGTCAAGAGGCATCCGACTAAATCATTATTGACAAAAACAGAGTGGTTGTGGCTGATGGGAACGATGACATGCATCATCTCCAGCGTGTCTGGCACGAACGATCATTACAGCGGGGGATGTGGAGTCATAGCCAGATGCTGTGGCAGAAAGCCACTGATGGTTTCGCGGTCTCAAAAATTGACAGCACAGATAATGATTGACGGCTTCTCTTGGTACCCGAAAAGTTCAAAATTCGCAACTGCTGCAGGTCGCAGTGCCAACTACTTTTGCTTTCAGCAATTCTGCGAACACATGACTCACACGGTAAAGAACCACTGCCCTGGCTGCCGTAGCCGAAGCTATTAACGGGCCGTCTATGGAGATGGCGGATCCCGCGAAACGCTAGCTCCCGCCCGCTCCCGTCTGCTCCACTACCTACGCACACGCCTAGCTACGGAAGTGACTTCCTTGAGGGAAATCCATCATCTGCAGAGGCCCCTAGAGAGAAGCGATAGAGTTTGTTAACAATGCCGAAATCGGCTTTACCAGGTAGCTGTGAAAGCAGAAGGCTGAGGGTTCGTGTTATTCGCGTTTGCGGTGAGACAGAACAGTAGCTACGTGCTCAAGAAATGCGTTTGGTATTGTCAATTATTATATCTCTGAGAAATCTTGTCTGTCTTTGACGGCCTGCGGACAACTAAACTCTGACGATTGAAAATAAAGGCGATACTGTCATTGAACGCCCGTCGCTGGCAAGTGTCTTATTGAATGCGCTCGCGAATACAAGTTACATTGATGCTTTTCCCAACCCACCATAACATTGCCAATCTTGCTCTATCCTGAATCGTTCACACTACGTTGTCGTTAGGCTTTTTCTCAACTTCCATGCCGAATTCTCTCTGCACTCGAATAGCACCGAAGCCGCCCCCGGCTATGATTCTCTTTTGGCTGTGATCGTCCGACAGGCTTTCGTTACTGCCACCATCCATGTCCCTGCCGTATACTCTTGTTTCTATGCCAGATTGGCTGGCGCCGGTGTTTTTCTTCGTAGGGTCCCTCTCGCCCAGTTCGAGATAGCTATTCTTAACCGCTGCCGATGATGCGGGGTCCTTCGTGGATTTATTCTTGGAGTTGGTAAAGGACGTCAGGTGCGAAAGCATCCGTTCGAGAAGGGGTCGGCAGGCGGGGAGGTTCGCGACAAGCATCCCGATACCGACTTCTGCCTGAGCCCAAGCAAGAATTATGCTCAGACCTTGAAGGAACTTTGCAGAATCGTTCAACAGGAGGAGATACTTGAGTCGGACGATGGGAGCAATAGACGCGCTAGTAAGTTGTTGTCAGCAAGGGAACAGCCGTGTCAAAAGTTCTCTAAGCAGAAACTCACAAGAAACCCAAGCCCAAAAGTCCGATGACAGATGCCTTGACTTTGTTTGGCATTTGAAGTTTCCAGATCAGAGCAAACGGCATGATGGCAAAGATCCAATCGGTAGTGATGGACACAGCAGCAACAAGAAACGAAAGTGCGGTTTGAATCTCTCGGGGGTTGCAGGTCCCTTCCATCGTAAGATTCCAGTTTTTTCTATGCTGTCAGTAAGAGCAGACTCCAGGGAGCACCGTCAAGATAACTTACTCGACTGGCGAACATTGAAAAAACAGGTACATGCCGGTACCTCCAGTGCAAATAGTGACCAGCGCAAGGCAAGTGTAGATGACTATTTGCACCCAACGTTGACCGTTACCGATGCGCAACAGAGTAAACCCGAGCGACCATTTGACAGTAACCAAGGTAAAGCACCAGAACTCTTGAAACACGTAAAACCACTATAGAATCCGTCATTAGCAGCCGAATGGGCCATTCATCCCGGATAAGTTACTTACAAAATACGAGTTCATTTGCTGTTGTGCAGATAATGTTGCATCGAGTGCCCCAACTCCGCTCCAGGCCATGCCTATCAGTCCGATTTGGGATACAACCCAAACAGGCTTCGACCTGTCAGTCTCCAAGTTTTGGGGTTTTTGAATACGGAGGAACCTACAATGGTGGCCACCATAGCCCAGTCATCCGGTCCCCAAGCCTTCCTCTGCGTTCGAATCCAGAACCGCAGCACCAACGTGATGATGGTAAAGGGGAGCGGCACCAGGACCGCAGCGGCCATATCTTTTGATGTAGCCGCGCCCATCTTGTCAGTCCGAGCTGCAGCGTCACGACTGAATGGGAGGTGTAGTGTCGTTTTTACGCCCGAACGTCCAATCCAGCGGCGGATGGCGCGTGTTATGACTGAAGGACCGGTTTCGTGCTCAACGAATTCGTTGCTGTGGAACGGAAGCACTACAAAACAAGCAAAAACGAGATCTTGTGGCTCAAGAAACTTACAAAAGGAGCGAGTACAAAGCAACGAATACGGGGCCGTTGATTGTTTAAAAGCGGCCCGACCATTTTAGCAACAAAAGTGCAAGATGGTATCCACCACGTCCCGGCATGGGATATCCGCCGTGCGGCACTGTACTACTCCCTGCCACGAAGGAGGCGGCATGGGAAGAAAGTTTGCACCCCCTATTCAGGCTAAGGTGCTCAATTTCGTAGGCTTCCCTATCAGAAGCTCTTTCCAACGTATCCATACTATTCTGTTTCGCTAAGCCCGTATACCCTGCCGCGACACTCTGATATGGACTCGGGTTGACTCCACTTCGCGTGATTCTCGTTCGCAAACGTTTCTCGGTACGGATAGAGGCATCCGCCAGTTGACATCGTACTGCTTTCCTTGGTCAAAAGTCTGGTGAAGATTTTGATTTTGATTTTTTCAAGGCTCTCCGGATACTCTTTGCGATGTTCCGCAAAGTTCCCAAGACGACTGATATCCACGGCGATTATTTCGGATATTTCACAGCCATCGTGATGCGACCCAAAATCAAATCAGCATATCGTACCAGCATCGTGTTCAAATTCTGCTGTCCCAGGATATTGCTGTCTTGGTTCCACGCAGCGTAGCATTCATTCCACCGTGTCGAAACGGATTGTCGCCATAGGTAGCAGATCGCTGCCTTTTTCGGCAGTAATAGCCTTTTCTCGAAGACCGCGGCATTTGTCAATGGCTTCCGGCGGTGTATATCGGAGCACAGCCAGGTCTTGACCCATAAATGTGGACTGAGTTCTTTAACACTGTATTGCATATTTTTATGGGGTTAGGAAACTGAGCTGCAACCCTGCGTTTAATCAACCTTCGCTGTCGAGAAGTCTGAAGACAAATCATAGAAAAGCCCCCAGTGGAAAGAATATACATAATGTAGATCCAAGCAAACCTGTACCGTCTTTCTATTCGTTTACTCTTAGATTTGAGGCATCTTTCGGTTAGGACGCTGAAATACCGCATGTACCCCGGTCGCCGAGCCAATTTCTGACTAGCCCTGGTACTGTTGCCAGGAGCTGTTACTAACGAGTTTCACGAGAAACTCATGCAGATTGAGATCCGCGAGTCGTTGGGAGGTTTGGGTAGTTGACGTGGCTATGTGGGGAACCAAGGCGCGTAAGAACCTTCTTCCCCCCTGACCCAGACTACCGCTCGGAACCGGTTCAAGATGCGGCCCGGGGGGGGGGGGGGGGGGGCTCTATTGTGGATATACCATAGAATGTGGGCAGAAAGAATAAGACGATAGTAGTATATAAGGCGCACAGTGGAGGGAGGGATAACTCTCCCCCCGCCACCACGTCGCATTGATCATCTTTCTTTTGACATTTCACATCTGAGAAGTAATGGCTCCTTTCAGGGTTTTCGAGGGCAAGCTTGCCATCGTCACTGGTGCTTCGCGAAGTATGTACCTCGATTCCCCGGAATGAGTTTGAGCGACCTATCGGCCAGGGTACGAGGGCCTCTTCTGAAATGACTGAACTGACGACTGAATCGTAAGGCTTCGGTGCCGTTGTCGCCGAGCACTTCGCTAGCAGAGGCGCCAACGTTGTCATCAACTATGCCACCGACGCTTCAACGGAGAGAGCCCAGGCGCTCGCCAAGGACTTCGAGGCCAAGTACAACATCAAGGCTCTCCCCGTCAAGGCCGATCTGAGCAAGTCCGACGCTCCTCAGCAGCTCGTTAACGCTGCGAAGGCCCATTTCACCGACGCCAACGGACGCTTCCAGATTGACATCATCATCAACAACGCCGCCACCGTAAACGCTCAGGGAATCGATCAGCTGGATCTTGATCTCTTCGAGGCTACCTTCAACCTGAACTGCAAGGCACCCGCCCTGCTCGTTAAGGCTGCCTTCCCCTATCTGCCTACTGATCGTTCTGGCCGGATTGTCAACATCTCCAGCGCTACCACTACTTGGGGTGTCTGGTGGCAGACGGCTTATGCCGGTACCAAGGGTGCAATTGAGGCCATGACTCGTGTCTGGGCCCGTGAGCTTGCCGAGAGAGCGACGGTCAACGCCGTAGCCCCCGGCCCTATGGATACTGGGCTGTACTCCAGTCTGCCTGATGAGCCTCGCGAAGCTCTGCGGCCGTTCAACATCCTTACGCCCCTCGCTAAGGCTAGGCCCGATGTAGACAGCCAGCAGGTTCTAGACTTGGCCCAGAGCATTGGCGGCCGACCTGGCTACCTGGAAGAGGTCGCCGGTGTTGTGGGGATTTGCTGCCTGCCGGAGAGTGGATGGATGACGGGCAACCTTGTTGGTGCTAGCGGAGGTGGTGCTTTTGTTCGTTAAGTGGCAAAATAATAAATAAAAGACATCTCGTCCACCAGTTACGTGTAGCCAAGATGTTGTCGTGATTTAGTCATCCTATGAAATTCGGACGACGCAGAAATGGTTATAGAGCGCTCCAAAACTCCTTCAACATGGAGAGTCCGTCTAAGAATGTGCGTGACAAACAAGGGAGAACCGTTGACTAACAAGAGTTCCAAGAGTTCCAAGCCGAGTAATCAGCTCGTCGCGCGACGCTGCGTGAAGAAATTGTCGGAACATCAACCGATATTTGACTACCTAAGCATGGTCGGCTTTTCTAAGCAGGGATGGTGATTGGCGGGGCGGATTCCCGGTACCCGGATTCGAGCTAGATTAGCTGTGGCCGTGGGCTGCCTACAATTACCCCTTTTCTGTTACCAGACGAACATGAGCAGGTATCCAAGGCACATCGTACTACCATCACACTGTCGAGGAGAAAATGCGACAGGATGTAAGCATCATGCCTGGTCCTCAAAACATTAGAAGGTTTCTAGATAAAAACAGCGACTGAGGACAGACAGTACGGACTCGAGCGGAGGAAAGACAGTGATGTACACTGTGGTACATCGAATGTAACACTTAAAAGGGAGGTAATGTGGGGGCTCGGGAGTTGTGTACGAAGTACGGATACACTAGGTACTGTACGGCGCCACCCGCGATGTCAAGTACATCGTAAATGCACGGCTTCAGTCCAATCAGAAACCTTGCATCGGGTGCGTTATCCCTCCTAGGCATTCAATCGGCGATCGACATCGAATCCATACAGGCAGGCCCACACTATGTGCAAGATTGCCATTCTTGTTTGCCAATCGCAGACTCACAAACATCGGAGCAATTCAGTTAGTCTCCCGTAACAATACGGCACAGAGGCTGATCTGTGGGTTATGTAGGGTCAGGCCACCCCGTGTGCTTATCATTCAAGAATAGCGTTTGAGCCATAATATTTCATGACCACTTTTTCTTGCGCCAAATTGATTAATGGTCTATGGGGCATGTCTTCTGTATAGGGGGCTGGGAATCTGTCTTGATTTTCAACATGAAATCATGAGGGTGGCCCTCAAAACGCACAGCAAAGAGGAATTTCAATTTTGTCCACGGCAAGACTCAAAACTCCGTTGGCCGGTTCGAAACCATCTCTCTTACCAAAGTGTTTACATGTAGAAACCGACTCTTGTGGAAAATGATGCTACGAGTCATTTACTGCGGTACTCGCACAGGGATCTTTGCAACAATGGCTCCAACATGCCTGCATTATAGTAGGGAGACCCGAACTATTGACTGTCAGTCCCCTGAGGACACTTGGGCTGCTTTCCCGTCTTCAAGTCCAAGACACAAATGGCTCTTTATGTTTACTTCAAGTGAAATAATAACTCTTGGGTTTTCTTGCATATATGCGTAGTTCCAACCAGCCCTGTCATGGCGCATAAGTATTTGCGGTCAATAATATAGCGTTCCGATAAATACGTAGCCTATGGATTGCTAACAGCGTTATTGCTCGTGATCGAGCCAGGCTCTCACGGAGAATCAGCTACAATCTATACAGATGTTTTGTCTAGATAATGTCTCTTTGGGGGCCTCGACACCGAAGTAGGCTTAGACTTCAATGTTTTTGTTTGGTTTAGTTCACTTGCAAGACCAATCTCACCATGAGGGTGAAATATACTTGACTTTATGGAAAGGCAATACGAAAAGAGTGCTCCTATATATAGACAAGTGATAGGCGTAATGTGCTCCTATATATAGGCAAGTGATAGGCGTAATGAGTGAAAGGCCATCTAATTAGACATGTGATAATGCTGACACTAAGTTCAACATATGGTTGGCAGTACTGTGTCATTTTTCATTCCTCACAGCTTCATATCCATGTCTTTCATGAACTTTCCTATGAATCTTATATGGTATCACACCAGGAAACTTCCGCAAGCTACAGCTTACTTTATAAGCTAGAACGTTGACTTCAAACGTAGCTGTGATACTGCTCCTACTTCTGCTGCGAAATTAGATATATGTGTAATGCAGTATTGTCTATTGGCTTGTATAAGATCGTATAGCTCTTAATCCCCGGCCCAGGCAGAAGTCTCAGTGATTGTGGCGAAGAAGTTGAGTTATCAATGCGGTACTGCCCACGTTTGTCATGGAGAGGTGTTATCAAAAAGGGTATCACAATGAAATAAAGTACTAGTGGCCGTCTGCAATCAACTGTGTGGCCTTGATCATAATTTTCTGAAATAGACTTGGAGGCCGCTGGTATCTCACATGTTTAACTGCCCGTGCTCATTGTGACGCAAAGCACGCTCTAGCTACTGATTACTTGCTAGAGCCATAGAGTTTGAATGTTGTCACTCGATGAGTCAAACTCTTTTATATTTGTCCTGCACGTAACAGTAACAAAATCTTTTCCATGCAAAGTAACCACAAGATGAGAAGGAAGGTAAATACCTACCCAAGACACAAATTATGATGCGTGATCATCCTCCAACAAACTTAGCTGCCATGTTTGGTCTGGTGGATGCCGTCACGCCTCACTCTCGTTTTGATACATAAGAAAAATCTTGATAGTATGTAGTAGGCAGAAGTGAGTCTAGTAATTTTAACTAACAAATTGAATACTACAATTACAAAGAGGGGTGCCTTGCTTTGTCCAGCCATTGCTGCTGCTGCTGCTGCTGCAGTCGCCGTAATGAACCAGACCGGCCTAGGAATACAATATGTCGACACGAACCAGTGACTGCACTGATGGAAGAGGCGCGGATCATCGCGGGATGTCACGCATCCACGGATAACGATGAAACTGGCCCGAGCCCAGGCGACTAACCTCGGCCGGCCTCCTCCATATCCACGGCGCATTGGCCTCGGTGATAACTTCACTTCTTCCTCTTCAACAACCAATTACCATACCGCTGCTTTTCAGCCAGCCATGAATATGTTAGATCCATCAAGACATAAGAAAATCCATCAATCAAGCACACTTATCAACGCAACACTCATCTCGTGTCAAAGTTAAAATAGTGAGTTAGAGCCAGCCACAAGCTGCTCTGTACTAAAAGGCTCACAGCTTGTTTCTTGATGGCTTTCCATGAAAATTCTGATTCTTTGAAGTCAAACACGGCTAGTTTTCAACGATTGTGTTTGCCTGTTTGCGCGATGAACCATTGTGCAGCTTGCCAAGACACTGGGCTCATCGTCGCTATCATAGTAAACCTGAAGAATGGAGCTGTGCGGGTCTTCTCAGCCGTCTTGAACATACAATGTCTCTTAGCAGCAAAGGATAGTTGACGCGGGATGATGTTTTCCCGCTGTGACCATTGAGGGTGTTCTCGACACTTGAAGTTGAACAAACTAGAAGCTGAACCACACCCAAAACCATCTTATCGTGACGAAGGCCTCGGAACTTGATGAACTCAAGACACTGATTTACGGGCCAAGACTGGACGTAAGTTGATTCTGTGCGTGGACTGCCTAGTGCGTCTTCGGTGAACGAAGCTGCCACGTCACTGATTATCAGCAATAATGGATGCCGATGCTAGCATCATTTCTGTTCAATCTCCGAATATGATCTTTAGGGTGAGAAATGCATGGAGTTTTTATGTCTGCTCATATTGACAGGTCTTTAACAAGAACACGACCTCGATAGACATGTATGCGTGACCCGGTTGTAGAACCTTTTCGTGAAGAAGGGACAAGGGGGGGTGCAATTAAGACATGGCATAATGGACCATCCAGAATTTGGGCTAGCCAAGAGCTAGAATTCCGCTGCCTTGTTTTCCTCTCAAATAGATGTTAACTGAAGTTTCTTCGCTGATCACAGTTGGTCTTAAGTAACAACATATAAGGATTTGCCGACATAGCCGGATCCAAATGTGTTGCAAGCACGATTCTTTAGCCCCTAGCGAGCCTCTAGAATGTTATTCGGCTGCTGGCTGTGGTAGCAAAGCAACAGCAAATCTAGCCGCTTCTATTATTTCGCCGATGGCACTATCAATGGCAAGGAGGATCTATCTTATCTGGATGCTGACATCTCCAATGTTTTGCATTCTGATTACGGTTCTCGAGGAACCAATCAGGCCATTGTTCGTTTGTAAGAACCAAAGCTTGTGGCGTAGTGATCCATTCAACCCGCGGTTCGTAGTTGGGTGGTTTTCGGTGTTATGCAACGAAATTGGCAGTTGATCCACTCTGTGAACTTTTGAGCTGACTTAGACTCGGGTGTCAAACCAAGCTTTTCCAAGCTTTTCCAAGCCTTTCCTGGCGGATGGAAATGCTTATCTTGATGTGGCGATACCAAGGTGAGATCCATGTCGAAAGATCGTTGTGAGGACGAAGGATTTCGTGACAGCCTCGATAAGGCACGAATACCAGCCCAGACCAAGACCAACAAGAGCGAAAGACCATAGGAAAATAACTAGCGACAGTGGTTGTGCAACACCGGGGTTGCCGACAGCTCAGCAACCCTCCGTGTCATCCCTATGCCAATCATTTCCGAGAAAGGAAGGTTACAGAGTCACCCGTAGATGATTACCACGAAACCTGCGACTAGTGATAGGTTCTTTGGGGTAGCGAGTATCTTGCCTGTGTACTTTTGTTTTGGTATTTTGCCGCTAACTAATGCGCCCCCACGTTTGCTAACAACTGCAGAGAACGCTGTTATTACTAGAAACCTAGCATTGCTAACTGTTACTGACGCCTACGATAGTCCCTTCGAAGAGTGCTGTGAGAACGCAGGTGCTATTGCTGTTGATTTTTATTTATTTGGGGCTGTTGTGATACTGATGATCCTATCAGCTAGGCTAGTCGGATTGAATGCTTGTTGTGGGCGAAACCTGGCTGACGCCGACGCTGACACATTGTGCTTCTGCATTAGGTAGGTTTGGATGCCGGTAAAATACCAAAACGAAAGTGCACCGGCTAAACACATGCTATCTTCTTCGGTAGGTACAGAAGTTCCTTTCGTCTGCATCATGGCAATTGGGAAGAAATGCGGCAACAATACCATCCCAGGATGGAAAGCCCACCCACCAACTTTGCTGAGCCTCGGCATAGACAAGCATTGATAATATCCTTCGTGAGGTCATGGACCAACGAGAGTCTCGCATTGAGGGCCGGTTTATTCCCCCTAACCTCGCTTGGCGCCACCCGTTCGGGCCTTTTGCGACGATCCCCGCTTGCTTACCCACTTTATCATCCGACGTGCCCGTAACAATCAATCAAAAAGACAGGTTCACTCGGCCGAGTGGAGCACAGCAGTCAGGTTCGGTATTCGGCTTGTGGCGTGAAGCTTAGACAAGAGTTTTAAAGTGGAAACAGGAACCAGTACGGATACCATGATGTGAGCGGCAAACACCGAGGGTCGGTCTGGCACCGAGGGTAAGGGCATATTCCCATGGCCGTGATGCTTGTAAGTCCCATACTCCCCCCCCACCCGCGCAGTCTTGGGACCTTTTCTTTGAAATTTCCCTTCTCCCTTTTGCCATAACTTTTCCTGGTTTATTTCTCCTTCGGGCCTGAATCGAGATATTCATTGCGTAAAAATGGCCCAGAACCACGAAGACACGGCCGCCGAGTACGTAACAACGCGCATATCACCGGTTGATGAAAAGTTGCATGTCACTGATGGCTGGTACCCGCAGGCTCCACGAGACGCTCGGTGAACGTCTACCGCAGAAGGAGACAACTGACCTTGCAGGCGGTTACATCGCGGCAGCCGACGTTGAGAAGAGGCCAGTATCTCCCAACAACGGAGACTCGGAATCGGGTCCAACTCCCGATGGCGCTGAGCCCAACGAGTATGAGAAGGGCTCACTCCGCCGTATCGGGGAGAACCTTCCCGCCTCAGCCTACCTCATTGCCGTCGTCGAGCTCACTGAGCGTTTTACCTACTATGGCGCTCAAGGCTTGTTCCAGAACTACATCAATAACGACGCCAAGGGGGCCGATGGCCCCAGAGGTCTTGGAATGGGACACCAGGCGGCAACTGGCCTGAATCTGTTCTTCCAATGGTTCTGCTATGGTATGTCGCGTCTCGTTCCAAGTGTTGCTACATGCCGCAAGTTTGAAAGGAAGACTAACGCGACCCTTTAGTTACGCCAATCTTGGGTGCCATCATTGCTGATCAGTACCTTGGCAAGTACAAGACCATTTTGGTTTTCTGTGTTTTCTACTGGATTGGTCTAGCAATCCTTTGGACGACGTCTTTGCCAGTGGCCCTGGATAATGGTGCCGGCAAGGCCGGCTACATCGTCGCAATCATCGTAATCGGTCTTGGTACTGGAGGCATCAAGTCCAACATCGCCCCCTTGATTGCCGACCAGTACCAGCGTCGCGTCATGGCTGTCAAGACGGAGTCCAACGGCGAGCGTGTCATCATCGACCCCGCCATCACGTACCAGCGCATCTACATGGTTTTCTATTGGTGCATTAACCTGGGAGCTCTGTCCCTCATGGCCACCCCTTTCATGGAGAAGTACAAGGGCTTCTGGACGGCGTACCTGATGTGTTTCTGTGTCTTCAACATCGGCATCGCGACGCTGGTGCTTCGCCGCAAGAGCTTTGTTAACCGTCCGCCTCAGGGGTCCGTTATTACCGATGCGTTCAAGGCGCTTGGTATGATGATTGCGGCCCGCAACATGGATGCTGCCAAGCCCTCGTGGCGTGCTGCCAACGGCAAGGAGAAGCCGGTTCCATGGAACGACCATTTTGTCGATGAGCTCAAGCGTGCTCTCAGGGCCTGCAAGGTCTTTGTATTTTGTGAGTAAATCATTTCCCGTTACGTTGCAATCATTTCTTTTCTCTCAACTTCTCGTCGCTTTAAACCACGAAGCTGACACGCGTCAATCAAGATCCTATCTTTTGGGTGTGCTACGGCCAGTTCTCAACAAACTTCGTCACCCAGGCCGGACAAATGGAGGGACACGGCATGCCAAATGATTTCATGCAGAACTTCGACCCCATCTCCATTTTGATCTTCACCCCGCTCCTCGAAAAGGTCGTCTACCCGCTTCTGCGCAAGTGTGGTATTGAGCTCAAGCCCATTATGCGCATCACCATTGGTTTCTGGCTTGCAGCACTTTGCCTTGCTTATGCAGCCATCGTTCAGCATCTCATCTACAACGCCGGCCCTTGCTTCGAATCTCCCGGTAACTGCCCCGAGGGCATGAGCGGAGGTTCCTCGCTGCCTAATCACGTCCATATCGCCGTACAAACGCCTGCCTACGTCTTCATTGGGTTATCCGAGATTTTTATCTCAGTCACGGGCCTTGAGTACGCATACACAAAGGCCCCTCCCAACATGAAGTCCTTTGTTCAGAGTATCTATCTCTTTACCAATGCCTTTGGTTCCGCCATCTCTGAGGCATTGGTCTCGGTTGCCGTTGATCCCAAATTCTTGTGGATGTATACCGGTGTGTCCTGCTTCTCGTTCGTGATTGGAATAATCTTCTACTTCACATTCCGTCATTATGACGCCGACGAGGACAAGATGTACGAGCTGGATCGTGACGAGCCTGTAGTGAATAACGATGGTGTCAAACAGGTTGATAGCAAGGCATAAGTCGATGGCAACATCAAATTTATGGAACAGGAAGTGGGATAAGAGACGCATGTGTGCATACGAATAATCAAGATTAATAATAACGGGTGTGTATGATTAAGGCGCTACGAATCAATCTTAGTTATAGTCAGATACCCTGGCCTAAATGCGTCTTCAATGACTTGATAACTTGCTGACCTGTCGGAACCAACGAATCAAGACTAGAGACGCTGCGATGAGGGCCCGTCAGTGGTAAGGCTGGCCATTATATCTGGCTAAATACAGTATACAAGCTATCAATTGTCATAAGCCCGTCAAATCTCCCAGTGCGACTACATAGCCATTATGTCATGACATCTAGAGACGGTCTTGCTGGTGCAAGTGGGGTGGAGATTCTTGTCACCCTAATGACTGACTAACCTAGGCCTTCTACACAGTCAGGGTTAAGGTTTCTGGCATACATGGCACATTGAAGCATATAAGTGAAAAATTCGTGCGAGTACTGTTTGCCTATACTAAAGCAACGCTCCATCCACACCAATCGATATCTTACCTAGCCAGGTACAGTCAAGGTTGGATTATCTGTGAGCACCCCAGCCTTGCGGAAACAGGAATAACAAACGAACCATTCCGAGTAAAAGCCATAATCAGAAAATGTATTTTATAGGATGCATTAGCCCCCGTTTATTACTTGTTCTCTTTCTTTTTATCTAATCCTCACCACCACCTCATTCGGCTGCTGGATAGAATCATTACGCAGAATTTTCGATCCACGTCTACTGCAATTGACGAAACAAATGAGCCATGGAGTTTCTATCGACGACGCTCCATGAATTTCAACTTCATTTCGCCTCAAAACATTCTTCCAAAGTTGATAAAGTGACAGTGGGCGCTGCAATCCTGCGACGAGACACTGCAGCCCCCAGTGTCCTCCTTCTCAAGCGCAACTCCAATGAGGAACATTATCCAAACGTCTTCGAGATACCCGGAGGAAATGTAGAGGTGACAGATCCAACCATCCGCGACGCCGTTATACGCGAGGTCGGTGAAGAGACACAATTGATGGTGCTAGGCATCGTCTCTCCATTATCTTGCATAAGCTATTCCACTGAGAAGCTGGAGAAACTCCCGACTGGACAGGATGAAATTGTCAAGCGCAATGCTCTGCAACTGAGCTATATTGTCAGCGTGCAAGGGACAGACTTCCGGGTTAACAAAGAGGAGCACTCCATGGGGGTTTGGGCAACCCGTAATACCCTTGATCAGATTCCTATTACCCCGGAGATGAGAGGCTTGGTCTTGGAAGCTCTAGATTCATATGAAGATCGACTTACTATGTAAAATACTCTATGTCGTGAGAGCCCTGGGATTAGTAGCATAGTTAATGTTTCATCTTCTACTTGATCTGGAGTCGATGAAGCCTTTCCACCAGCGGTCGATGGCAAAGGGTAGCATAAATCCCAATGTAATCCGCTCATGATCTGCCAGAAACATGCATGGGATGAACGGGATAAATCAAGGGCATTATGATGTAATCGAAATCGAAGATCCATATTAGCCCTTCTGGTCTTTGACATACCTATAGTTTGACGTCACGTTGGCGATGCGATCGTCCTCCGGTACGCCTCACTCATCATGACATCATGACATCAAAAGCCCGCATGATTGTGGCTTGCTCGACATTAGTGTATAAATGTTTTGATCTCTCGTTGGGGAGGGATTAATATGCATTTCAATTCATTTGATTGTCATTCGGTCTTTAGCAATCGCAGACACTATCAAAATTCAAGACTTTGATAAATTGAAGACTCAAACATAACCAAACGTCCAGTTTCACAGACATCATGGCCGACGCAAAGCAAGGGGGCGATTTGTTTGACATGGCCAAGGACGGGACCAAAGGTTTGTACATCATGCACAACCCAACCTCTAATAAGATCCAAACTGACTCATTGGTTAGTTCCTGGTGATGCGGGCAAGCAGAACGTTATTAGCTCTGTCCCCAACCCTCATCAAAAGGACCTGTCTGCCGCCGGTGGACTGGGCTCAACCACGTTGCACGGCGCTGCTGACAACCCCATCCACGACGACGAGGGCAGGCCATCAGGTGTTGGCGAGGGAATCTCAGCCACCGGTCACGATATTCCCCAATCAGTCACGGGGAAGCCGGGTGGTCGAGGCGGAACCCAGGGGTCTGAGGATATCAGAGCAGCCACAGGGGGGTTTGCAACTAAGCCTGGCCGCTCCAAAGAGGATGCGTAAGAGATAGCAAGAGAGTGTAACATAATTAAAAAAAACTATTCATGTTACTACTTTGTATGGTCATCTATATCCTGTAAATATGCTGTGGGATAAAACAAGGTAAAGAGAGAGCAAGCGCAGAGGGACTTGAAAAGAGTACGACTGTGCTGTTTACTAATGGCAAAAATGCAAAACTTGAAAGGGACGAGACTCGAACTCGCGCGGGTTGCCCCACCAGGAAACAGATGTTAAGCTGACCTTAACCTGGCGCCATAACCAACTCGGCCACCCTTCCATGTGGTGATGAAGACTTGGATGTCGCGATTGCGATTATGGACTCGACAGGACAGGGCCTTGTAGATCATTGTTTCTAGACTTTAGCCTGCTCGAACGGGCTTCAACTAGAAAGCCATTGCTGACATGCCTTGTTCTTTGCCGACCCTTAGGGCCGGCGTGCTGATCCTTCGCCTTGGTTTACTTCCCTAGTTGGCGTCGGAGCCCGTGGGTGGGAACATGCATACTCTCGGCCGTGGGAAGCCCGTGGACAGGGTCTGATATGACCTGCCTAGTGATATCTTGTAAAATGCGGAACCCAAGGAACCACGTTCCCTTCCCCGTCGGGGTACGAGAAATTCGCCTTGGTTCAGTAGCCCTACTCTATATGGATGTGGTAGAAGACAAGACTCTCTTGCTTCACCGGCTGCTTGATGCGCAGGATGTAGTAATCGTTGTTTTCGGGTGTTTGCATTTGCTTCTCTTGAAGAATTTTATGATGGAATCCCTGGTGATCCCCTTCTCGCCCCAACAAGAGCGGCTCTCACGCAATCTTGGCTACAGAGGAGGATTCGCATGGGGTTCATGGCCGCCTTGTAGCTTTTCTCCCCTGCCGAAATTTAACCCCTCAAGGACTTTTATATTCATAAGAGCCAGTTAGTGGCCCTGTGAATCATCATAAGCCAAGATACAGGGGGTCCGGGCTGAGATTACTAGCAGTTGAAGGTGTCATCACAGCCGCATTGCCAGGTAATGGCATCGTTTCGTAAAAGGAAAACGGACCGCACATCTACCGGTCGATCGATAGAAGAGGCCCGTTTGAATCGGTCGCATTCCAAATTGGTAGATTCAGTTGCGCAAACGGCGGCAATGGCTATGTGCCCACTGGCCGGGAAAACGTAAACACAGTCGAGCCGGGCGAAACCAACAGCCGATGACGGGAGCTTGTTCTTCATTGCCACTCCGCTAAGCAACCGTCGCCTGAGCATCCAACACTACAGGAAGTGTGCCTTCTATAGCTTCTCAGCTGGTATACCGGAGATGGCGAGCTGTTTGGCCATGAACCGCAAAGGCTAGCATGATCTACCTAGTGATCGGTGGCTATCTATGTTTACATACGGGCTTCTGCTAGAGATGGAGAGACTGCAGGATCCTGGCCGACAAGCAGCTTGATTGGGGTCAAGATAAAAGAATGAACAAAAACATTCCACCAGAACCCTGGATTTGGCGATCCCCCGGCCGGCCGTCGTCTTTATTGAAAAACGCTCGCGAGGGCGGCGGCGTAGTCCTCGTAGGACGACCCCATCTTCTCAATGTCGTAGTCGTTCCAGTACCCGCCCCCGGCCACGGCGTGCTGCGCGGACCAGCCGGCGAACCTCTGCCGGGCCTGCTCGGCCGTGACGCCCTGCGACGGCTTCGCGTCGTTGACCACCCACACGAGGGGGACGACCTTGAGCCCGAGCGCGGCCTGCCACGCCCCCGGGTCGTTGCCGGCGCCGCCGTCGTAGACCTGCAGGTACACGCGGTCGAACAGCCCCGGGGCCGCGGCGTCGACCTCGCGCTTGACGGCCGCCCAGAAGCCGCTGTTGGTGTACGGCGCGGCGGAGTACCGGTAGCCGATGGCGCCCAGCATCCGGGCGAACCCGACCGTGCTCGGCACGTCGTAGACGCCCTCGTCGTCGTTGTTGAAGGCGTCGAGGCGCCACTCCGCCCTCAGGACCTCGAAGCTCCTGTACAAGACGGTGCCGGGGCCCGGCCCGTCCGCGCCCATCAGGTCGCGGATGTTCTGGAACGTCGCGTCGTGCGAGACCAGCGAGACCTCGACCCTGTCGATGTTCGTCGTGCCCGTCTTGAAGGATCTGATCTTGTCCGCCAGCGCCGCGCCGCCGACGTACGTGCCGTTCGTCACGACGGGGGCGTCGACCGCCTCCCCGGCGTCCCCGGTCGAGTAGTAGACCAGGTCGCCGTTGTCCAGGACGCCGATCCGGAAGACGACTAGGGTGTCAAAGCCGGACGTCTTGAGGGCCGTCGTGTTCGACTGCAGCACATCCTTGAAGAGGAAGATGGATTTCACGCCGGTGTCGGCCGCTGCGCAGATGAGGAGACGCCCGTGCAGCAGCAGCACCGCCGCTAGTACGGCGAGGCGGTTGGGGATCGTCCAGTACATCGTTCAGGTATCGAGGGTGTATCGGAGAAGCAGACCATCATGGTGTACCGCATGTTCGCACGAGGCATAAGCTCGTCCCTTTTAAAGAAATCCCATCCGCGCATTGTCGCATACGGCAAGCCTGGCCGTCAACAAGGCGCCCCTGCGTGTTATCCTGTCCAAGTAGAGGCGCCAACGTAACGTAGCAGCTGTAATGTAGCCACGAATCAGGGCATCGAGAGAGGTGCGCCGCCATTTCCTGGTTTCTACTCGTCCGCCAAAACATTGACAGCCGACGCACCGCAGCTCGCTCGGATGCAGCGAGGCCATTACGTGGAGGGGGGCGTGCCAGCCGATGTGGCTAGACCTTGACTGGGCAAGAAGCCTCCCATCCCCTCCCGATCTTGGGACGCGAGCAGCGAAGGGAAGTAACTAGCTGTAAGCGCCGGCAGACCAATATCAGGGAATCGTCCCAAAGATGGGTGATAAGTCGTCTTGGCTTCCCCGCTCATCACATCACACCTTCCTAGTCTAGCTCCCAAAACCCTTAATCTGGTGTCACACCCCCCTCCCCTCTATCAACAACAAGAGCGAATAACAGAGGAAAATCTCCGCCATAACAGCCGGACATCGTCCTCCGTCTCTCACTCGCCAACAAGACGGTTCATATCGACCTCGGCCTCGATGTCGACGAAGCCGGCGGCGGCGGCGGCCGGAGACATGGACGGGGCGAACGACGGCGACTTCCCGCGCACCCGGGACCCAGGTCGAGGTTGAGGCCGTGCCACCGGGCTTGGTGACGCAGTAGCATTCTGGCGCCAGGGCGTTGGCAGCATGGAACTATTCAGAGGTTCTCGTTCGGCCAAGGGGGATACGTACCATCCATCGAGGTAGGTGTATCGGTCAGCGCCGAGCATCAACGCCATGGCGACGACGACGACGACGACGACATCAAAGTGATGCGAGGGATACGGTATGTTCTGACCGCCCGACCGTCACCAAACACACCTCATTCTTCGTAATGAGCTCACAGGAATCCGGACAAGGCGTAAGATGACGTAGGCCTGTCGAAGCTCGCACCTGACTCACGCCTCCTTCGCTGCCTTGTGCCCCCCCCCCCCCCCCCCGAGACGTTGAAGGGGGCGCGGGTGCTCGTGGGCGGCGGGGCCGGCGGGGCCGGCGTTCTCGTATGGCCGCCGGCTGGCTGGGCTTTACCGTCACGGGCTTCTCGGCGAGCCCGGGGTTCCCCTGGGATAGCGGGGTGCCGAGGATGGAGAGGACGTTTTCTTGCGATGCCACCAGTCTTTTCAATGGATGGTGTAAGGATGGGTGGCCTTGGATGGTAAATCTGATAGACGGACGGGCCGTTGCGGATGTCTAAGCCATCTCGGGCATAATGCCTCGTCCAGCCTTGCTTGCGTAAAGGTTTGAAATCCCGTCTTGAGGGATACGAAAACCCGCTGCATAATGAACATCAACTCATAACCATTGCATTACTTCATGTCGCGTCCCGATACGTGTGTAAATGTACAAACGCCTGTTTAACATGACCCGTCCATCGGCCCTTCCGGGGCATGGCAAGTGGCTCGTGGGCCAGTTCTATACCAAATCCAGCCCTCTATTGTCACACCTTCGTCTTGCACTTATTTACCCTGTGACGCCCTCAGCGCATCCACCTCTCTCTGCAACGCGTCAAGGTCGGCGAGAATATCCGCCGCCATGCTACCATTTGCTGCGCCGTGATCCTGTAAGCTTTCCTCAGCACCGGGCTCCTCTGGGACGTTGCTGCCCATGGCCCTAGTACTGTCGATGCTCGTCCTCCTCACTCCGTATCCGTCCATGCTTCCGCGGCTGCTGCCTCTCTGTCGCGGCGGCGGCGGTGGAGGGACGGCGTTCTCTTTGCCAATGCTGGTCTTTCTGCTGGGGGCTTCAATGCTCCTCACGCTTGGAGGTCGACGTGTGGATGGGTTACGCGCCGGGGGCGGCGGAGGGGGGGAGATTTTGGGAGGGGTGTTCCCCGCAGCGTGTAAAGCCATCTCAGCGTCGGGCGGAGCCGGGCTGGCGCCGGTAAAAGACGGATTCGAAGGCGACGCCAGCTGGGACGACTGCCGGTGTGACGCATGCGGACGACGGGGAGGCGGCGGGGCCGGGGCGTTGATGCTTCGGAAGCTCTCGGAACGCGATCGCTGAGACTCCATAGACGAGCGAGGCGGGGTATCGGCCTCATAGCTGGCCGTGCTCGGAGCTGTTGCGCCGACAGAGGGGGTCAGCGATTGGCTGCGTGCATGGCCTCGCCGTGGTGGAGGTGCAGGCGTCGGCTTTTTGCCAGTCGCTGGAAGGGCCGGGGCGGGCGCGGTGTTGGGGGTGGGGGAGTCCAGTTCCGGGACCTTGCCAGCGGCCTCTCGGGCAAACACGTCTTCGGCGTCATCCAGGTCGTCGTGACCGTTGGGAGCCGGAGGGAGGGGCTTGTTCACGTCAGAGGGCGATACGGGGGACGCCGTCTCGGAAGAGAGGTGCGGGCGTTCTGGTGGCTGAAGGCTGATCTTCCTGCCGTGCCTCGAGCTCGGGGGAGGGGGCTTTTTCTTGGCTGCCGTGGGTGACGGCAGCAGAGAGCGCTGGTCCTCTGCACGGCGGTCGGGGATATCCAGTGATGTTCGAGGGGTATCCGGCTCAGAGGCAGCATAAGACGCATCGGTCGGGAGACGTGCAATCGAGTCCTGGTGCGGCGGTTGCGACTTTTGCGGGAGCGGCGGCGTTCCGGCACCAGCCTGACCGGTGAGCAGCAGCATCTTGAACGAGTTGACGTCCATGGACTTTCCGGCAGCTGCGGCGGGCGAAGGCTTCCCTGCCGTCAGGTCCTCCAAGTCCTGCAGTGACTTGCCAAAGGGGTTCTCGGGGGTGCCGGTCGCGTTGGCAATGCGGAGCGGCGCAGCCTCGGGTAGGCCGCCGGGAAGCTCGGGGAATCTCTTTGAAAAGTGATCGTGGTCGTCGTCATCGTGTGAATCGTCGTCGCTGCTGTCTTGACGGCCAAAGCCTCTGCTGTGAAGGGACTCGGGAGAGGAAGGGGACGAGGGCGGGGGCGACAGCACCCTGACCTTCTTGACGACCTTTTGCTTGGGTGGTCGCAGCTCGGGGGGCGGAGGGGCATTGTGGCGAGAGATGCCTGACGTGATTGACTCGAGGAAGGCCGAGGTTGTCACGGGGTGAGACGACATGGCGGGCGACAAGGAAGCCGAAGCGGAGTTCTTGCGGAAGGGGTTGTGTCCGGACGCCATGGTTGAGGGCGACAATGGCTCAGACTCGAGTTGGAGAGGGAGGGGGAGGCAGAGGGAGAGAGGTATTCTATGTGTGGGTTATCTCGTGGTGCAGAGGGCTGTTGAAGAAGGAAGAGTTAGGCAGCCGCCATGGCCATGTCCCGTCGAGGGGAGACGTGAAAGGAGGGGGTGTCGTAACGGCGGGATGACGCTTTTGAGGCAAGACTCGTCGACGACAGATGGCGACGACAACGGTTCGAGGGTCGAGTTCGTTCGTTCGGATTGCTTTTCAGAGGATGGATCGAATGGTGGGAGCAAGACTAGACTAGACTAGACTGGGTTGGGTTGTGGCGGGCTAAGCGGCCGGGCTATGTTTGATCGGTTGGGTGGTAAATCGGGGAGGGTATAATTAGGTAGGATTGATTGACTGATTGCCGAGTATTGGTTATTGAAGGAAGGGGGAGCACGGGTACTGGGGGAGAATGTCTGTCAGTGAGTGTCTTGTCTGTTGTCGGCCGGAACAATCGGGTTGGGAGGGGGGGGGGAACGAGTCGCGGGATTTTGGGGTCGGGATGACGGGTAGCACAACAGGGAAAATGGGGGCCATGTTGCTTACCTGGACTGGATGGAGCAAGGGCGGCGGGGGCGGGAGAGCCAGGGCCAGTTCCTTGAAGAGCAAACAAAGCTGGGGGAACCTAACCCAGCTGGAGGAGTTGTGGTCCTGTGCGTCTGCGGAATAGAAGATGGTCGGTATGGCTGCTGGTGGTGGTGGTGGTGGTGGGAGTAGTTGTGTATGGTGGTGATGGAAGCAGTTGGACGATAAGGGGAATAGAAAAGGGAGAAAAAGGGCAGCTACCTAGTAAATGGGGGGGATACGGGTGCGAAGCGGATGCGGATGCGGTCGGTCGGTGGTTTGTTCGTTGGTGTAATTAGTTAATTAGCGGCAGTGCATTGAGTGAGTGCTGGCGGCGGATGGTTGGGGTTGATTGATTGATTGATTGATTGATTGCGAAGAAGGATGATGGGTACGAAGTAGATGAAGATGACGAAGGGAGATTGGATAGAAGAAGCAAGACGTAAGTCAGTCAGTCAGTCAGTTGCGCCGCAGTATGAGTGAGTACCTAGGCAGGTAGGTAGGGTAGGTAGGTGGTAGGTGGTAGGTAGGGACTAGACTCAACTGGGGGGGGAAGGTACTACTAGGAGGGGGAGGGGGAGGGGGAGGGGGGGAAGGAAGGTGGTCAGTGCGATGAGATGCGATGCGATGCGATGCGACGCGCCGGGATGGATACTGCTCGTGTGTATGTATGTATGTATGATACGGATACGGGGAAGGAGCTATAAAAGCATGTGCTCGTATGCGGATATGCCTGTATAACGAGTGTATGTACGGATGTATGGATAGATGGATGGACATGTATGAATGTGTGAACGAATGAGCGATTGTATGAAGGAATGTATCCGTTGTAAACTGGATAGGGATTCGGTGTAGGATTTATTATTGGTGGTGGTGGTGGTGGTGCTTTTTGATGGGAAGGACCCCCAAAGGAAGGAACCCTGGCTGGCATGCATGGGGGGATGATGATGATGTAAGAAAGAGGAGCCAAGTTGCGCTGCTCTGCTCTCAAGTGAGTGAGCGAACGTCCAAGTCCAAGTCCAAGTCCAAGTGCTGCCTGACGTTTGCCTCGTTGCAGTTTCCGCCCTCGGATTCCCTGTTCCAGATGCAGTTCTGCAGTTCCAGATATACATAGCAGACGAGACACTTGCCGACACGACACATACACTCACATGCATACATATCTACCCACTGTGCTGTACTGTACTGTACTGTACTGTACTGTACTGCACATACCTTGGTAAGAAGGAGGAGGTACTGAGGTACATGTCCAAGGTGGTTGGTTGGTTCCTCTCGAAGGAAGAAGGGAAGGAAGCACCAACACTCCCCCCTTCCTTCCCTCGACCTCGACAGGCTCTTTCCCACCCCACATTTGCATACCCCGAAACGAACGGGAAGGCGCGCACAAGCCAGCCTTCCATGACTGCACCCTGTACCTGTACCTGTACCTGTACCAGGTACCTACCTACTTCCTAGGTATCTACCTAGGTAGGTAGAGGAAGCTCCCTCTCTCCCTCTCCCTCTCTCTCTGCCTCTAACCTCACCACCACCGACCGACCGATTTGTTTGCCCTCAGCAGCTCCGTCTTCGCCTCACTTTGTTTGCTCTTTCACCCCTCCGTCCGTCCGTCCACCGCCTAGGTAGTTGTTCCGTCCCGTCCCGCTCAATTCAGGCCCCCTCCTCCCTCGCCTTTCCAGCTCCAAACTCCCCGTCTCTGATCCAACGCTCTCTCCGAAGCAAGGACCCCCGAGTGTACGGTTGCCCCCTGCACCTGTCGCCCAAGCCGTTCCGGATTGACAGCAAGGATCCAGGGATACCTATGCACGTACGGATGCAGCTTTTGCTTCCCGAAGCCTTTTTTCATGTTTTTTCCTTTCTTTTTCTTTCTTCTTTTTCGAAAAGAGTCTCAAACACACACACACACACACGCACACCTACCTTCCGAGGCCAAGTCTTCTCCATCACGTGCAGCCAAAAGTAACCGGTACCTACACAAAAGACATGATGGCAGCAAGGCGGGCGGACGACAAGAAGGAAACCGGGCCGCCATGTCTTTCTTCTTCTTCTTCATCTTCTTCTTCCCCGCCTCCCCCGAGAGCGATCAAGGTTTGTTTCAGGAACACCAATGGGAAGCAAGCTCGGGGCTAGCCATCCGCGTCACTCCTTGCACCCCGCCCGTCGGGACCTGCGCTGCGTTGCGCCGAAGCGTCTTTTATTGGGGGGGGGGGGGGGGGGCCGACTGTGCGTCAAGCCGGCGGGCGATGCTGTTACCTCGGTGTGTAATTAACCGGCAGACAGACGATGGGGGGGGGGATAAGAGCCGCGGGAGTGTCTGCGCAGCTCCAACGTGTGACGACGCCGTTGCACCGGCCCGTGTGGCCTTCTCATCCCTCTCTCTCTCTCTCTTGAGCGTTTCCCTCCACCCCGCACCGCCACACACGCCCCAAGTCCAGAACCGAACCCGCGACGAGTTGAGTTGGCCAAGAGCGAGAGAGACTGTTGGCAGGTGGGAGGTTCTCTCTCTGCCCCGTGGTGTACATACACGCCGCTTCGCAGTGCTTCGTGGTCCACTGTAGAAGGGGAAGTGCGGCAGCGTAGGTGGGTAAGGAGGGCCTCTACTCCATCAGATGTAGGTACAATAGGTCGACACATACACACACACAATGTTGATACATTGTAGAGAACATGCAGAAATACCGCGCCCGGGAGACACGTGACTCAAAACGTGAGCCGCGTCTCGACTCACTCCAACCCGAAACTGGTTCCTCAACTCGCGGGCTGCGCTGGTCGCTGGTCCGTCCATCAAAAGAAATGTCCGTCGTCCTGTACGGCATTGTTTAATTTCCCCTTTATCCGTCTCGACCTGGTCCGGTCTGGTCTACACACCTCTCTCTACTGGCTTGGTCGGACCTCATTTTCTCGCATCACAAGGCGTCAGTCACGTCATGCAACGCTCGCTCATTCCGACATGTTGTCGTCGTCGTCGTCGTCGTCGTATGAACAGTGAAAAAAGGCTCCCATCGTTGGTATATCGCGCGAGCTATAGTTACAGTAGTCAGAAGGGGTGTCTCCGTCGCCGACGCAGACCCGACGCCCGCCACCACATCTCGTGACTGGTCCAAGACTGCGTGCGTACGCAGACACGGCGTCGGCAGGCGTGGCGTACATCTCAACCAAGAGACCAAATAAATAAATAAAAAGCAGCCCAGCATCAACTCGACCTGACTGACCCGACCCTTTCTCGCAGCCCCAGAACCCAGCGTCTTACATGCGCGCGTGCGCGTACACGCACATACACACGCGCGCGCGCATGGCAACAGCAGCAAGCTAACAAAACACACAAGACAGAAACGCGTCGCGTTTTCCCTCCCCGGTCGGTTTTCCCACCAACCGTCCCGGCCCTTTGCCCTTTCCCAATAAACAAAATCGATCGAGACCCCCCCCCCCCCCCCGTGAACGCCGTTGGACAAGATTCATGACACCAAACCTTTGCTGTGTGAAAAGCCGAGCAAATTCGACATTGCATCATCGTGACGGTTGCTTGCTTGCATGGATGGATGGTTGGTTGGATGCCGTTCATGCGGCGGCGGCGGGAGCCTCAGCCTTGGTCTCCTTCTTGTCAGCCGCCTTCTTGGGCGCCGCCTTCTTAGGGGCTGCGGCCTTCTTGGGAGCAGCCGCCTTCTTCTCCTTGGGCTCCTTGGTCTCCTTCTTGGCGGCGGGTGCCTTCTTCTCCGTCTTGGTGACACGACCGGTCTTGGTCTTGCTGAGGACAGCAGGCTTCTCCTCCTTGGCGGGCTTCTCCTGTTGCGCGTGTTAGTCAACGAAGCAAGATTCATCATGTCCCCCGAGGTCTACACGTACAGCAGCGGCCTTCTTGGCAGCAGGCTTCTTCTCCTTCTTGTCGGCAGCAGCCTTCTTGGGAGCAGCAGCGGCGGCCTTCTTGGGGGCGGCAGCCTTCTTCTCCTTGGGCTCCTTGGCCTCCTTCTTGGTGGCAGCGGCGGCCTTCTTGGGTGCGGCAGCCTTCTTCTCCTTGGGCTCCTTGGCCTCCTTCTTAGCAGGGGCCTTCTTCTCGGCAGGCTTCTTCTCCTTCTTCTCGGCAGGCTTGGGGGCCTTCTTGGCCAGCTTGGTACCACCAGAGGGGCCTGTAGTAGTGTGTAAGAGACATGGAGAAGAGGAAGGGGTGAGTGGGCACGCGACATACCCTTGGGCTGCTCAAAGACACCCTTCTCAACACCGGTGCGGAGGGCCTTGTTGAACAACGAGTCGAACATGTTGTCGGTGACGGTGTTGATCTGGTTGTTGGCCTTGACGTACTTCTTCAGGGACTGGCGGGAAGATCCATTGCGGTCCTTGAGCTGTGAGAGGGAGACGCGTCAGCGATAGACCTGGCATGGCAGGGCAGCAAAGGCCAGTGAGTGCACTGGGTGTGGTGAGCGAGCGCGATCGAGGGCGACGATGGGTGCAGATGCGGTGGGCAACGGGCACTAAGACGTCGCTCGCCAAGCAGGTGACCCGCCCGTGGGGCCCTCGAGTCGCGTCACTGTTTGCGCCAGGTACAGGGGAGCGGCAAAACATACAGCGACAATGGCGTCAGTGATCATGTCCTACAAATGGTTAGCAGCTGAACGTGGGTGGCATGAAATGGAGAACCATCCGGTGCGGTCGGGGGGAGTGAGTGAGTACGAACCTGGTAGCTGGCGTGGGTGGACTTGGTCTTGGTAGCGGGAGCGGCGGCAGCGCCCTCGGTCTTCTTGGGAGGCATTGTGGTGTTGTTTTGGTTTGGGTGGGACGGGGTTATGTGTTGCAAAGTTGTGCACTTGGGCGGATGCAATCGAAAGGCCGATTGAAGTCGATGGCGAGACGGGTTGAAGAGTTGGATTGGAGACGCGTTGTTGGTTGTTGAGAGAGACGAGAGAAGAAGGGATCCGGAACGAGAAGGGGGGAGGGAGCGGGTGCGCGTAGGGGATGGGGCATGTTTTTATAAATGAGCGGGGGCCGTTGGGCGTGGTGCGCAATCAGTAACTTTCTGGGGGGGGGTTGCGTTGCGCTGCGTTGCGTCTGCCGCCTTTTTTTATTTTTCATTTTCGGGGGTGCTGTCCAGGTGGCCGGTGCCATTCGGGGGGGGGGGGGGGGGGGGGGGGGGGGGGGGGGGAGATAGATGGGGGCCCCCCGTAGGTGATGGGCGCTGGACAGTGAGTGAGTGAATGAACCACGAGGACAGGCGCGCCGCCGCTGGGGGGGAGCGAGAGGGGCCTTTCCTTTCCCCCCTCTCCCCTCTCTCCCCCCCTCCTTCCTCCTCTCTCACCTCCTTCCTTCCTTCCCTCTACTAACTCGATTACCTCCTTCCCGCTCCCACCCAGACAAACACAGATGCGCGCGCACTTGGTCGCACCTTCCCTCCCCCCGTTTCTCACTTTCTCTCTCCCTCCTTCTCTCTCTCTCCCCCCTCTCTCTTTCCCCGTTCTGCCAATTATCTTTCCCACACCAGTCCAGACCCTCGGAGGCATGGCATGACCATGATGGTCCAGGACGGTTTGACATGCATGTCTTTGTGCCGATTCCCGTTGGGTCTAGCAAGGTCTCGTCATGTCGGGTCAAGGTGTATTACTATACTATGTATGCAGTTGCCTGCCTGCCTCCCCAAGTGGGTAGGTAGGTAATTAACTGCTAGAGGGACATAGTTGCCCAAATAGACACTGCGTAAAACCAAGGTGGAAGAGTAGGTAGGTAGGTAGGTAGATGCAGCCGGATGCAGCAGGCGCTGACTGACTCCGAGGGCAGGCGGGCAGGCAGGCAGAGCCCCAGGTTCCGCGGCTCGACGTCCTCTGAACTGTGCTGAACTGACCTCATCTCCCCTTTCACCACTCACACATCTTGTTCGCTTCCTCTCTTCTCGGCATTCACATCTCATTTGTCCATTCATTCTTACTTCACCTGCTTCAACCTAAATGTTCGACTAGGTAGGTAGGTAGGTAGGTAGGTAGGTAGGTAGCGCTGGGCCCCGTGACAAACAACCAAACAAACGTGCGTCTCTATTTTGGACGTCTACCTCTGTGTATCTATTCATCTTTGCATCTGTCTACCTGTAGCCAGTCTGCGCCGTTGTCTCCCAAGGAACCAGCGATGCATCCGTGGCGCTCAGTGCCAGATGAGATGCAGCACGGCCGTCGCCGAGTCCCTTTCATGATGCCTACGTACCTAGGTAGGTAGTCATAGGTAGTTACTCGGATCTCAGAGTCACTCTGAGGTGGTGACCATCTGTCTGTCTATCTATGCATGAAGCTGCTGAAGCTTTTGTCGTCTCTGGAGTCAGCTCAGGTCAGTCTGCTGTGGCACCCTGGGCTCCCGGGGCCGGACCCCTCTGTCGCCCCTGCAAACGCGGTGCGGTGCGGTGCGGTGCGGTGCGGTGCGGTGCGGTTCGAACACCTAACCATCCCACATCATCCCACGCTGTAACCTCGACCAGACTCCAGAGCTCCAGTCATCTTGTCTTGGCCGTGCCGGGGTCCGTCCTGTTGTTCTGCACTGCACCATAAGGACCGATGCCACTCACTGTTGGCCCTGAACAAGGCAAAAACGGTTAACCTACCTACCTACCTACCTACCTACCTACCTACTTACAGTATGCCTCCTTCCTTTCCTTCCGTGCCCACTGCCCTCTCTCCCCCGCCGTCCCTTCCCAGTCCAGTGTCCCACCCCCCGGTCATCATCCCTCTTTCCCATTTTCCCATCGTAACTGCCATGCTTCTGCCATCGTCCGAAGGAAGGATACGTGCAACTTGTACCTGCCTTCCTGCCTACCTATTTCTCTCGGTCGCATTTTTTCCTTCTCAACATCGGGCTGTTTCTCTCCCGTCCGATTTTTCTGATTGGCCAGAATTTATTTCATCCTGTCGCGTCGGCGGCACCTACCTGACCTGCCCACCTACCTACCTACCTAAGCAAGCACCTTGAGGTGAGAGGCAACTGAGCAGGAGCCATCGCCGTCGCCGCGGTCCTTCCTTCCCGCCTGATGCGGCACACGTCGCCCATCCCACCAAACTCATTCTCATCGCCCACCTCAACCGCCCTCTCGTCTCCTCGTCCCTCTCCTCTTCCTCTTCTCTCCATTGCCCTCTCGATCCCCTTTGCTCACCCTCCATCACGAATGAATGACTCGGTCTTTGCAAGTGTCGCATTTCCCACCTGTGCACGCGCCGATTCACCCTTCTCCGACTCGGCCCCAACTTGCCTCTCATCTCTGCGCCTTTCGCCCATCGAGTTGCCCGTTTTTTTCCCCTTTGCCCATCGTCGACCATCGTCGCCCGCGCCCATTGATTGCCACCAGTCGCATCCGGCCTCTCCCCTCGCACTTCCGGTTTCATCTCGGCCCAGTCCCATGCTTCTGTTGCTCGGGGCTTCCCCCATCTTGTCATGCGGTTTTTCTCGTCTTGATGGCGCGTTGCGGCCCGGATATCGCGCGCTGCGCTCCGGGGTGCCGACCCCGTCTGTGGAAACTCGCTCGGCCTTTGTGTCCAGAATGAAGCTATCCTACCTACTCGCATGTTGCACCACCACCAACCCTCATCACAATCACCACCAGCACCCCTCGCTGCATCTGGAAAACGCCCGATTCCATCGTCTAGGTCGACGATCTGGTCGGGGATATTTTTGTTGGATTTCTCCCGTTTTCCCTGCCCGATTTGACTTACACCGAGTATCGCCCCTTTGCCCCCATGACGATGCCCGTCACGCGACCGGTGAAAAACCGGTGCGTCGTCTTTTCCGCGTGCCCACGACCACGCCGGTGCTCCGCCTCCTCCGTCACCTCTCTTGCCACCTCGTGAACGTGATTCACATTCAATGCCGATTTTTTTTTTGTCCGTTTCGAAGCTCATCTCGTGCCGACAGCGTAAATGGGAGCTCCCCGGACGTGTGCCACGATGGAAGCTATTCGCATTTGACCAGCGTCTTCGCAGAGGAGCGACTGCCACCACTTGCGGCGCGTTTTCGATGACAAAAACACGCGCATCAAACCTCTGATGCCTCTCGATCAATATCTCCCTCTTTTTTTCCGTGCATCATGGGCCTGTTTGCGGCGTGGCTGCGACTTCAAGTTTGACGCATGTCTGCCCAAGGTGGAGGAGAACACGTGTGTGCCCGTCACCGCCTGTCGACTCGTGCCGCCTACGGACACGTCGCCAGCGCCCCGAAACAGACTCGACCTCAACAGAATAAATGTCCGTCATGGCTGGGATGACGGAACTCATCGGGGTTCGAGGTATCGGAATCCATTCCATCGCAACAAGAAAAAAGCCGGCGATGTCGGTTCCATGGTGCGAAGCGCTGCAACCTGTAGACGAGGAAAAACGCTTCGCGTCACGTGGTGCCGGTTTCCCATGGCTCAGCAACTCGATGACTGACTTGCACTCACTCCCAAGCATCGCATCCAGCTGTGCAGTGATTGCCGCCTACTTGGGGGAGAGTTGGGGAACTCGTCCGGCGAAACAATCATACCCAAGACATTGCTTCTGCAGCTGTAGTGGTCCGGGACTGTGGCATGGCTGGACGCACACATACACACGATGTAGAGCCAGTCCACCACCAGTAAGGCCAGCGCAGGTCGGCGAGGTCCAGATCAAGTTCTCGTATGCGATGCTGCGGGCAACTCGGCCACTCCCCAGACACGGGGTTTAATTGACCTGTATGATGACCAGCGTCCGTCATCTAGGACAGCTGAGTGTCAAAGACTGGGGGATATCTGGCCGTCGGCGTGAAGTGTCGAGCTGCTCATGCATGCCAGGGCTGTGATTGTTTTGGCCTACCGACGCGTGCGTGTGCCCGCCCTCCTCCCCCCTTTTTTTCCTCCAGCCAAACGACAAGGGGCCGACCTCGCACGCCAGCCACGGGGGGGAAAGCGCAGAAATGTTACTGTCTACTACTAGATAAGATATTGGCTAATGGAAAAGATGGCTGTGAAATTCAAATAAAAAAATAAAACAAAAATTGGCCGTTGGATGCCCTTGAGGACATCTCTGGTGACTTGCAAAGCAATCCATAGGCGCGACGACGCGTGCAGCCCGGCCGTCTGTGGTCGAGGTGCGCTGCGCTGTGCTGTGCTGTGCTGTGCTGTGCTGTGGACCTGCGTCGCAGCTGCAGTGGCAGCAGTAGTTGGTCGTCGTCGTCGACGATTGGGGAATGGGTCCCCCATTCCCTGATCTGGAAGGTGGGGCAAAAAGAAGGTAGGTAGGTGGTTTAGGTAAGGTAGCGAACCTATACCTAGTTTAGAAGGAAGGAAGAAGGAAGGGTGCAAAGAAGGAAAAGAAGCTATGGCCACCGCTCGCGCTGCGCTGCGCTGCGCTGCGCTGCGCTGCCTGCAGCACAGCTCGGAGGGGAGGGTCTCCGCCGCGGCAGGGCATACCTGGGACGGGGGGGGGGCCTGCTTCTTTTCCTTTTTTTTTGCCCTTCTTCACCGAGGTGGTGGCTCAGTTCAGCAGGTTGTGGCGCATGGGAACCAAGAACCCCTCCGCTGAATACTCGTCACAAGCCTTGTGAAGAAAAAGAAAAGGTTTCATGACAGTACTGACAAGCGTTTGTGGTGCAGACAGAGTGTTGGGAAGTGAGTGACAAAAAAAAACGTGAGGGAAAAACAAAAAGAAGTTCTCCCCTTCCAGAATCGAACTAGAGACCTTTCGATGACAATGTAACCATTACAGTCGAACGTGATGAACCAACTACACCAAGGGGAGAATCAAGGCTGGGCCTTGCTCGGTGTGATCAATTGGCTCCATCAACTGACCTATATAGCAACACGGTCGCCCACCACTGAGTCTGGCACATCCGGTACGTACACTCAGGCACCTTGGTAGGTACCTAGGTACTCGGCTACCCTCTGACCAGCGGCTTGTCTAAACTAAACCATCCTGGACGACAACTTCTGACGGTTTGAAGCGTCCCGTGGTCCGCAGAAACGAGTAAACACACGTATGTAGGTATTCATCTTTGCTTCCCATGTACAGCAAGCCGACGGAACCCCCACGCCTTGCTGGCCCCATACACACGTACGGAAGTATGTGTGCATAAGTAAGTACCTTGTACAGGCCCGTCCTGTCTGTCCCAGCAAAAAGGACGCGGCCAACTACCGAACCGAACCCAACCAACGGCAGCACGCGGTGACGCAGAAAAAAGATAAGATTGGACAGGACAGGACAGGGCAGGGCGTAAACCTCCAAAAACGGCCAGAGACCCCACGAGCCTTCAACTAACCCAGTCCAAGGGGGGGGGGGGGGGGGGGGGGGGGTTCTGAAGGGGCCCCGACGGAACCCGCCCCTTATCAAATTCTTTCACTGCCGCCGACTTCTTTCTTGTCTGTTCTGTCTGAAATTTGTGTGTACGCGTGTGTATGAAGCAGAGACGCTGAAGATATCCCCCCCCCGCCACGTAACCGAGTGAGTTATAACAAGGTTATCAAAATAGAAAAAAATAAAGAAAGGAAAAAGAGAAGAAAGAAGAAGAAGAAGAAAAAAGACAAAAAGGTCACGATGCGCAGCGCATTCGCCCTCGGCGCCCGTCTGGCCCGCGCCGCCCCTGCCCGGCTCCCCCAGCGCCGCTCGCTCGCGACATCGCCGTCGTGTCTCGCTGCCGCCGCCGCCGCCGCCGCCGCCGCCGCCCCGTCTCCGGCCCCTGCCCACGCAGACGCGGACGCAAACGCTAGTCCGATCGCCGCCGCCGCCGCTACCGCCGCGCTGAGCCCGCGCTGGCTGTCCGACCTGCAGGCGCGCATCGCCCGGTGCGCCGGCCGCGGCCTCCGGGGTCGGCAGGCCGAGGAGCTCGAGGCGGTCCGGCAGGCCGTCGACGCCCAGTGGCTGGAGCTGTTCGCCGGGCGGGAGGGCTTCCTCACCGGCCCCGGGTGGAGGGGTCTGGACAGGCACACCGTGACCTGGGGAGATCAGGTTCGTCCTCGCGTATCCCGCCCAATGCTTTATGAGATTGCCATGAGACTTCCACGAGATGTCCATGAGGTTCGATGTGAGAGGCAGGAAGAGGAAATGAGATTGCTGACTTCTTTTTTTCTTTTCTTTTTGGTTCTCAGGACGCAATGGTGAGTTGGAGCCTCGGTCCTCGCGACTTTGACTGACCTACCGAACCCCCCCCCCCCCGTCTTGCTATGAACCGCGAGAACCGCCAACTAACACGACCGCCCCAGGGTACGGTGCACCGTCAAAACTTGCCCAAAGGCACGCACGGCAGCTCACAGTCTCGCAGGTCACGTAAACAACGTCGTCTACAACAAGTACGCCGAGTCGGCGCGCTTCAACTGGCTGCGCAACTTCGCCACGACCATCGACCCCGAGCACGCCGACGACTGGAACGCCTTCCTGTCGTCGCGCGACGTCGGGCTCATCATGAGGAGCATGAAGACGGACTACAAGTTTGTGAGTGCTCTCTCTCTCTCTCTCTCTCTCTCTCTCTCTCTCTCTCTCTCTATCGGCACTCGCCCCGACGCTGACTCCACGTCCCAGCCAATGGCCTACCCCGACCACGTCACGGTCCTGCACAAGCTCGTCTCCAAGCCGGCGTACGGGGCCGACTACATCTTCCTCGAGGCCCTCCTCATCTCCGACGCCCACCGCCGCCCCGCGGCGCGCTGCTTCGAGGACATCGTCGTCTACGACTACAAGTCGGCCAAGCGGGCGCCGCTGAAGCCCTTCATGGTCGACCGGCTGCGGGAGACGTACGAGGCGCAGGAGGAGACCAGAGTCGCGTCCGAGCGCAAGGTTCGGGGGCTCATCGATGCCGTGCAACGGCTCGAGAGCGCTGCGTGAGAGTCACCGGCTAGTGTGCGTGTGTGTGTCTGCGGGGCTGAATGGCGGCGGTGGCTGAGTGAGATTGGTCATGGGACGGAACGGGTGCGTTGCGGGATAGACGGAGGTTACAGATAGACTTTTTTTACTTTTTTTCTACTTGCACTAGACTCGGGCCATAGACCATAGATCTCCCACGGAGAGAAGTATTTATACGTGGAGTAATAGACGCGTTCGGATGGGCGTTGTTGGCGCATACGTACATACATACACACACTCATACATACATACACGCATACGCACATACAAGTGGTGGCCCGGATCCGATCCGCGGGCATGACGGCCCATCTTTGGTCGGTTGGAAGTGGGGTTGGTTTCTCTTGCGGAACTTCCAACGCCCGTGACCGGCGCGCGCGCAAGTTGCACCTCATCCCCCTCCCCCACCCTTCCATGTGAGGGACACATGCACATACATACATACACATACACATACACATACACTCACTCACCCACTCACCCACTTACTGTTTCGCAACCTTATCCCTCGGCCCGCTCTCCGTACGCCGAGAGACTTGCTGCGGCACTCACTCACCATGGGCAGCATCTCATTCCGCGAGCACATCCGCTGGATCCCCGACGAGGCGAGCGAGCCGACGTCCACCATCGTGCTCACGTCCCCGCAACGCCGCTTCGTCGACCTCCGCATCCTCAAGTCGCCGCCGCCGGCCGATGACGCGCCAAGTGAGTCCCCGACTCATGACCGGCCGGAAACCACCCTCAAAGAAAAGAAAAAAAGACTAACAGAATCGCCCACAGCGACGCACGGCATCGAGCGCCTGGAGTGGGGCATCGCGGGGACCTCGTCCTCGTCCCTGCGCGACGGCGGCGGCGGCGACGGCATCCAGGTCCGGCACTCGCGCTGGGAGCACTGGATCGACTCCCGCACGACGGAGCCCGAGAACGCCGCCGACGAGGGCGACATGTACGACCAGCCCGGCGGGCTGACCCTCGAGAAGGGGCGTATGGTGAACCCGGCCACCGGGGCCGAGACGGACTACGAGGAGCTCTGGCGGGACATTGACCCCGTCCCCGTCCCCGTCGCCTCCGCTGCTGCTGCTGCTGCTGCTGCTGCTGCTGGCGGCGGCGAGGAGGAGGAGGAGGCGGGCAAGGGCGTCAGTTGCATCGTCCTCAGGTTCGAGGACTACCCGACCAGGGCGCGGGGACTGGTCGTCTGGCTGGGCCGGTTCTGTCAGGGCATCTCGAGGGTCGGGGAGGACGTCGCGGCGCAGCGCTGGGAGTGGAAGGGCGACGAGGGGTGGAAGCGGACGGCGCGGATCGGCGCCCGGGAGCTGCCGTGCGAGGCGCTCCTGAAGACCGGGGCGCCGCTGAGCGTCGGAGCGCACGTCGTGAACGAGGGCCTGGTATGGGATGTGCTCGAAAGCTCCTGAGGACCCGGCGGCCTTGCGAGCGAGGTCGGGATTACGGGAAAACTGCATGACGCCTTGGCGGCGGACCAGAACATCAACTAGCAGAGTGTCCTCCTAACGGCCGACATTGTAATATTCAAGATGACGACTTGCTTCTGAGAGACGATTGAGGTTTGGGGGTATGTGCTAGTGCCGCAGAACAGCCAACCGCTTACCTCGTCTCCGATCAAAGGACTGAAGTGACGGGCATCACTGGTAGCATCGGGGCTGAACAGCTTAGACAGCACGGCGATCCCGGGCTCAACGCCAACTACCACAGCGCAGGTGCTGGGAATAGACACCCCTCTACATACCTTGCCGAATTCTAATGCGGGCTGTGTAGAAGCAGTCGAGAGAAGTGGTCTGGATATGTGAGCACGGGATCACGTACCAGGCCAAACAAGCCGGCTTCTGCCTGCAGCCCCGTTGCCCATCTATCAATTGCACCTGGACGAGGCAATCGGGTAGTGAGGGTTCTTCACGGTCATGACTAAACCCGCATCCAAGTGCCACCTAGAGAACCCGTCCGTATCGGAAACGCCTTGTTAACCTCGGTTGCATATTATGCAACTCTTACAGGGACAATGAGGGACGTCCACGTCACCTTCAGGTGCTATTGTATGAGGGGCCGGGCAATCACCGACACAATTTCTGCAGACAACGAGGAGACACCTATCGGGCGTGCCATACATTGGGCCCGAAAAACCTGACCGTGGTCTCCTCCCTGTCCAGTTGTACCTCATCGACGTGCCACCAGGCGAGACTCTGGCCGGGTGATGATGCTCCTAAACTCCTTCATACCGACGGATACGGATTCTTGCACGGGAACATGGCCCGTTCTGGGACGGTAGCCAAGTAAGTCCGAAACAGTCTGGAGCTCCATGGGCAGTTTCAACATGCAAATGTACTGAATCGTCCCCTATCGAAAGAAAGGGGAAATAAGGAGCAGAATTGAAGCTTACGTGTGGAGAAGCTGAGGGCCTGAATCAAATTCCAGGGGAGGGTTCATGGTTAAGTTAAAACATTAATATAACACAGTTGCATTACAAAAGAAAACGAATAGCAGGTTTCATACTGAGTTCCGACCAGAATGAGATGTTATTCCGGCTCATCTAGTTTGTCTCTTATAATAGCCTTTTGGTCCACAGAGCTGAACAACCAACTCACCATAAAATGGGCTGGCTTTTGTTACCACTTGATTTGTTTATTCCAATCCCTCAGTCACTCCCAACGATGCAAGCGCTCAACATTTCCACAGGCGCAACCTCATCCGGGTCGGTGTTGGCGTGTATTCCGAAACCGTCGTCCTTGTCCATATCAGGATATTCTGGAGCTCCGTGCCGTAGTTCGCGGCGCAGACACGGCTGATCGGGTCGGGCTCTCTTACCACGACTCTGGCCGCTATATCGCCGCTGCCGGAAGATTTGTTGACGGCCATGGTGTAGCCCTCTGTAGCCTCCGCCGAGACTGCACACCTAGACGTGCAGCTGGAGGGTTCGGGGTTCTGCAGTATCTGGGTTGTCAACCCGTGTTCTCGATTCATAGTTTGCTGATGTTGACGACGCTAACGATGTCCAAAACAAACTGGTTTCAAAGCAAAGAGACTGCTCTGGCTCTCGCGTTGGCCAAGAAGGCATCCATGCTGATCAATCCCTGTGGACTCCGTCGAAACCAGATGACTCACACGTACTGCTACTCGTACGACAGCTCCGAGAGGCCCAACAAGCAAGGGTCTCGACTTCGGGATGATGGCAAACGGATGAGGCATCAGTTTCTTGAATTGACTAACCACCTTTGGCAATTTCTTGTTGTATACGCCGCTGTGGACTCGGCGAGACGGGGGACGGGGGTTTGTGCAATCTTTCTGTCGCCAACAGATATAGGAGAGGCTTGTTAGGTGTTACAACCTTTGACTTGTTTTTGCTGCTTCTATGGCTAAGGGGACCGGCTCAGAGCCTATCGTTTTGCCTAAATCAATGACATGAACTTCCGCTTGAGGTGTCATCAAGAATGGATGGAGTTGGACCCCTATTCGGAGGTCAAATGCAGGTGTGTGAGGCCAGCATGGCATGGTTGCAGCATGAAAAACCTCAGAGGCTTCACTCACCATGTTCTCAAAAGCACCAAAGGTCTCAAGGCTGATCTGTGCTATCAATCCCGCCTCTACCAGAGCCATTTTCAGCGCTATACGTCCCCAAAGAGCCAACAATTGTCTTCTAGGAGCCGGTCGTCTAGGTTGGTTACATGAGTGATTTTATGACACCGGAACCCTCACAGAAAAATCAGTTGCGGCCACATCTTTCGAATAAATGACTCTGTGCAGAAGCGTTTATATAAAAGGAATGGTTTCTAGTGGGTGATTGTCGCTGTTAGGCGGACCTGAACCAAAACTCGTCTTTGTGAAGCTATTCTTGGAAATTGCATGACTGCCAAAAAATCATTTTCATTAACGATATTGACAGTGACTTGCTGATACACGTCTCGAGAAGATGTACTTTTGATTATCCGTGCCCGTGCTGTTTCGCAGAAAATGTACAACAGCTGTTTCTCTCACTCATCCAACTCAGTATGTTGTCTCCAGATGGAAGGTGGATAGGCCATCTACCGTCCTACACGATCAGATATGAGGCTTTGGGTTTTCGTGCCGGCAGATATCCGAGTTTTGTACCCTTTCACGGCGCTGTGCGTGATATAGCTGGACTAGTAAATGTAAGGACCTTGGTAAGGGATGTTGATTAGTTGTAACCTCCATGAATAGATGACAAGAAGATTACAAGGCTGATGGATGCATGAAGGCAAATATTATAGGTGCAATTTATGAAGAGTCGATGAAAAACATGCAAGGAGCGTCTTTGGCACTGGCTGTATGCCCGATCTTCTCCCTAGAATTGTCGTCGCATACTCATTGACGCACGTCTTATTGCGCTTATTGCCGCTGTGCTTGATGGCCATTGCCAACTGATCATTCAATCTCATGATCGACAATTGATCGGTAACTGAACAACATTACTGGGGAACAAGCAACATTACTGGGGAACACTGCTGCCGACTATCTGGCCAAAGTCTATCTGCTTGCTCGAGTCCCAAAGCAGCAATCTCTAATGGTCTTGCGATGCAACGGCTATGCTGCCTCCTCAGATTGGAAAAGTTTCTGCCTGAACGGGTCTTGAGTAGAATCTGTTGAAGCTTCGATTGAGCATCGTCGTTTGACACTTCTACGGAGCTCGATGATCCGGGCGAATGCTCAGGTAAGCAGATTTGAGTAAAAATCTTCCCTTGTTCCCGGTGAACCGCTGGACCAAAGGACGATATTACCCGCTGAATTCCAGGACATGTATATGTATCCCGAACTCAAGCAAGGTCGAGATTATGTAACCAAGGCAGAAACTCTTTGGTAGGTTCATGGCCAGCGGCATTGCCCGTACCGAGAAGCTTGCTAGCGAAAGAGCGGGTGAAGACCACGACATTCAAATCCGCACAATCCAAAAGCTTGAGCTGCATTCTGCATCATGTGCTTACTGTGTACGGCGCCTGTGACGGGTTGAGCTAGAAAGCACAGACGCCGAGGGGGCGATGACTCGAGTTCCGGGGCGTGGGCGGTCTCCGTCCCTGTTGGTGTGTGGCTCAACTCGATTACTCACCAACCACAGCACACCGACAGGTGGACGCTGTGCTGTGTCTCTGGGCAATTTCCGGGGCATTATTATCATGGGCAAAAGGCGTCCGAGGGTGCCGGCGAGCTTGGCGCGGCCGGAGGCGCTCGAGGTTCCCAGAAAGAAAGAAAGAAAGAAAGAAAGAAAGAAAGGGCAATGTATAAACATCGAATGTCGAGCAGATTGCTCATCAGGTTCCGGCCGAAAGGGGGATAAGAAAGTCGGGCATTCGCCAGCCCACGAAAACCCTTGCCCCCTCCCCCCAGAGTCTCTCGCTTTCTATCGCAGACGTTTGCCAATTTGCGGTCGGGAACACGACACCGTCGCGAGAGCGATCTGTCCACCGAGTCCTCTGGGTTGTTTGTGCATCAAGCATGACTGCCCAGGCTCCCTTAATCGACGGGCTCTGTAGACATGCAGCTCGTATTCCTACGCTTCGCCTCCTCTTGCCGCTGAGAGAGAGAGAGAGTGTGTGTGTGTGTCAGCCTAGAGCTGATATCATTCATGCCCACCCGCCGATCGCATGACGGACGGTGGCGGCCATCGAACAGCCCGAGAATGGGCGCGTAAAGCACGGCCGTCCCTCTCTCGCACACCATGTTTGTTTACTATTTTCTTCTCTGGCGCCACGCCACGCCTCGGAACCGTGCGGCGCATGTCAATCTGGCGCAGAACGGTGGCAGCCCAAACACGCACGTTTCCAGCGCTATTTGGCCACTGAGGGGTCTATAGAGAGAGAGAGAGAGAGAGAGGCGGAGGAAGGCATCACACGACGGAAAACGCGACGAAGCTTAGGCGCTACATGTTTACGATTTCGAGTCGACGGGGCAGACGTTATACGGGGGGGGGGGTAAGGGACGCTGGATTGCCTGCAAAGTTTACTTGCATCCGATGGCCTTGCCAGGTCGGGGCAAGCCTGATTGGACGCGCAATCTCGAATTCCAAGGGTCACTTACTTGTCTTGCCTCACTCAGCCCAGGCTGAATGTCAATTGAGGACTCTCTGCAGGCTCGCACGCCTTATCTTCGAGCGGTCCCTCGTCCGCGACGATGGCCTCGAATCATGGCTTATGCATAATCGACGAGGCCGCCCTTTTGCCGCAGCTATACGATGCTTCCTTCTCCGGAGGCGTCGGCCAAGGCACATCTTGGTTACTCAGCCGTCGTATGTCGTCCACTCTTTTTTCTCACGCGCGACCGGAAAGAAAATAGGCGGGAGGGGGGACCCAGGCGATAGGAGTTGACTGGGTAGGGAGGGAGATTCGCCAGTCAGTCAGTCAGTCAGTCCGTCCGGTCAGAAGACCCCCTTCTCCCCGGGGTGGACGGGCCGTCCGTTTCTCCTCGGTTCAAGTCCTGATATACCGTCATCCCGCGTGTCTGATGGATGGAAGTCCACCCTCACGGGCCAAGAGTTGTTTCCAGCGTGCCAGCTTGCTATCGTTCCAGTCTTCACCCGACCAAAAGGGGGGGGGGGGGGGGGTTTGTTTCCACACACCGCGCCTCCGGTCCATGTTCTCCATCCCCCAGGGTCAAGGGTCCAAGGGCCTACCCAGAAGGCAGGCAAACAAACCGACCCCCCAATCAATCGCCAGAGTAGCCAAACCAAGATGCGGTAAACCAGCCACCGCCTGGCATCATTTGCCGTTGTCAACCGTCAATTGGTGCTGGGGGGTTGCCAGCTGTTCCCTCGGATGCGGCCAGCAAAGCAAATCATCGGCACGAGACCCAGGACGCAGCGCACATCATCCCACCAAAGCAGGGCAACACAGCACAGCAGCAGCTTCGAACGGATGGCGGGGACGAGCCGCCCCCCTGTCAATGAATGTTCACTGCTACCTAGTGTACTACTAGAGTTGTCGCTGGCTCGCGGATTTGCGTCGAGCAGCCAGCCAGCCAGCCAGCCGGGTCTCCCTCCCTGTTGACGCTCTACCACCATTTGCCATCTCAGTTCTTCTTTGGGTGTTTCTGCCCCTTGTGCAATTGCTCGCTCCATTGGGTTTCCCACGTTTCGATTAAGCATCGGCTTCTCCATCTCTTTCTTTTTGTTGTTGCCCTCTTGTCCCTCCCAGTCGGTCCCGCGCGTCCATTCGCAGGGTAGGTAGGGTAGGTTGGATTTCTGCCTCTCGACAAGGGCGCTCACACTAATTGCTCGACGGCCCCCTCCCATCCACAGACTAGTCGATTGCTATTCCAGGCATTCCCTATCTTTACTAGCACCTGTCGGCACCGTCCCCCAGTTTCCGCTTGTGGCCATACCATCCATGTATGAAAAGGCACCAAGGGAAAAGGACCGTGGCCAAAAACACACTAGAGACGGAGCTGGAGTTCACCGGTTGAGCCGAGAGGAGGAGGGGATATCCATACCTGTCATGTGAGCGAGAGGGCCCAGTACAGACAAGGAAAAGAGAGTGAGGGAAGAAAAAAAAAAGGCTGCCGCGCCACTTCGAACCGGGGACGCTATTGCGAGTGGCTCTCCTCTTAGCACCCGTCGGTCGGGACGCTAGATGTTTCCCGATTCTGCATAGTGTCTCGTTGTATGCAGATTGGTGCATCTACACCTTGCAATCTTTGCATACCTAGGTATGTGGCCATGGATGGCAGTGCCGTGTGGTCGTGTCATGGTCCTGGATGAGAGTGAGTGCGAGAAGACAGACTAGACTGGCAGACAAGTAGTAGCAACGTCAACGGATCTGCAAGCAATCCCGTTCCAATCCGATCCGTATTCATCGATCCAATCTGATGCCCATCTTCCCGCACTCTCTCTCTCTCTCTCTCTCTCTCTCCATCCATCCACCTACCTCCATGTCCATCCAGCCAGCCCGCCCTCTTTTCCTCGTTTCTCGTAATTAACCTGGCTAGCCTCCTCCTCTTCCTCTTCCTCTTCCGCCTCCTCCTTCTCACCTACCGCTGTTCTTTTTGTCTTCTCCTCCCTCGTTTCCCTCTCAGTCCTTTCTGTTGTCCAGTCGTCGACGTCTGTGATCGCACCGTTGCCCATTTCTGCGACTGTGCGAGACCCCAATCCGTTGCGTCGTGTTTCGCCGCGGTGGCACAATACGCATATCTCTCACACATTCTCAATCCTCAGGTCACATCACTCGGGCCGCATCCTTCGACCTCCCTCGACCCCTCCCCCCCCGGTCTCTTCTCTCCTCCCATCAGACCAGAAGGTTTACACTAAATACCCCTTCTCCCCATTCAGCCGCGGCCTCGCCTCACCATCATCACCGCAGTCACACCCAGCACCGCCGTCGTCGTCCGTGCTGGTTTCCAGCACGTTGTAGTTTGTAGGGTGTGCGACCTCTCATCGCCAACAATGCGCCTCGGATCAGCCGGCCTCACGGCCCTGCTCTGGAGCGCCATCGCTACCCTGACAACAGCCACTCCCATCGCCAACAATGATAGCAGGCCCATGCCAGTCCTCCGCCCGCGGCAAGCGGGCACCGGCGTCACACCGACCCCGACCCCGACTCCGACCCCGACAGAAGCATCGACGACGCCGACGACGCCGACCACGGCACCCGAGCAGGAGGCCACCACTACCGTCACGATAACCACGACTGTTGGCGGCGGGGGCGGGGGCGGCACGACGACTGCGACCACCGTCGTCTTCCGCACCATCACCACCACCATCCTCGTCACGTCGACCAGCTTCCAGACCACCACCGTGACCAGCAACGACGTAGCGACCGCCACGGTCACCAACTACGTCACTTCGACCGTCCTAGCCAAGCGAAGCCTCGAGGTCCTCCCCCTCGACGCCCCCCTCCCGCCAGCCCAGATCACCCCCCCGGCCGCGGACGACTACCGCAGGCGCGCCTTCGTCGAGAAGCGCGCCCTCGTCACCGTCATCGTTACCGTCACCGGCCCGGCCGCGGGCGTCTCTACCGTCCTCAGCACCCGCACCAGCACCGTCGTCTTCACCACCACCTCCAACACCGTCTTCACCTCCCTTCTCACCTCGACCCAGTTCAACAACGCTCGGACGACCGTCACCGTCGAGTCCACCCTGACCGTCACGTCCACCTCCATCGACACCGCCGCGCCCACCACCGTCGACACCGGTCCCACCACCGGCATCATCAGCACGCCCACCGGGTCCAGCGGCCCGCAGAACACGGGCGGCTCCGGCGATTCCGGCGGCCTGTCCACCGGCGCACAGGCCGGCATCGGTGTGGGCGTCGGCATCGTCGGCCTCGCCGTCCTCCTCGCCGTCGGGTGGTGGGCCTACAAGCGCCACAGGGCGAACCGTCCCAGCCGCTCCGACCTCGACGACATGCGCGCCTACGACCCCAACGGTCCCTCGCCCCTGCACGCGCCGGCGGGAATGTCCGAGACGGGCGGCGGGTTCGGGCGCACCTCCGCGGGGGCAGGCGCTATGAGACGACAGCCGGTACCGAAGCACCAACTCTCGCCGCCGTCGCAGAGCGTCAGCCCGCTCTCGAACCAGGCGGTGTCGCCCACCAGCGCAGGGCACAGCAGGCCCCCGACGGGCGGCGCGCAGGAGCTCGGCGGGACGAGGATCATGCCCGCCGAGATGGGCGGCGGCGAGGTCGTAGAGATCGGCGACTCGGAGCCGAAGCCGCAGCAGCCGTTGCAACACACGCCGGCGGCAGGCAGGCCGTATAACTCGGGCCCGGTCCCGGACATGTATGAGATGCCCGCCGAAAGGTATCGGTAACACCACTATATTTCCTTTGTCGCATGTGCGTTTTGTGTGTAGCGTGAGAGCAGGAGATGTAGAAACTGCACATATGGTCTTGGGTGAGGAGGAAGGGGGGGAATCATTTACCTGGATATTTCTAGAAAGCGTTGCATTGAGTCCAGATCCCGCGGATGAGCGGGCAGGCCAGTACCTGAGAGCCGGTAAGAAAGAATTAGAAAACCCAACTGCCTAGGCGAGGTAGTCCTCCCGGCAGATAATCTTCGTAATGTGTACGAAATGGAATCAAAAAAGTCAGCCGACCATGATACGTTATGTTGCGAACGTGAGAAAACCAGATCAAGTTTCGCCAGGTTACATGCCATGTCAGAAGTTGCGTGCCCCGGAGGACTTCGCTGCACACCGGCCCGCACGAGGGCTTCAAGGCGGAGCCCCGAGACGCCATGAATAAGAACTGTTGCGCCTTTTTGGCGTCCCAGTTGCCAGAACGTGCCGCGACGAAGGATTCGGCGTTGGCTGGGGCGCAGTGGGTGACAAGGCGCACGCCATGCAAGATCGTGAGGCCTCACAATGCATTGTGTGCGGGCACTGCTTTGCCGAGCGAAACGCTGAACCATAAGGATTGCTTGCCAATGGCAATATCGGAGAAGGAATCGTCAGGTTGCAATTTCGAATGAGTGTAAGATGAGGAGGCATTACTGAGCCCAATCATGTCCCACCTTCGGCGATGGAACTCGGGTAACAGCAGGGACCAATTGTTCATCCCGACTTTTGTTATATATGTAGGCCTTTCATCTGAGGGGCTTGTCACATTGACAGTCTAAACCCTCGGATTGCGTTGCAACCTGTCTGAGATGACCGACGCCGTCATCAGACCTGTGAGGTACGGATCGGTAGCGATGTTACCGTACCGCTCCCACTCCGGAGAACTGCGGGAAGCAGACGCGGTTCCGGGCTTCTGGTGCACACCCACGGTAACCCCGTTGCCCGAACTTGATGGCGCCGCCGGACCGAGGCTGACAAGCGTTGAAGGCCTTCGTCGGCGCTTCACAGCCCCTGGCAATTGATCTGTGACTGAACGGGACCTTCAATGATCAGAAACCTGACTCTTTTCTCACCAAGCGAGACGCTTCGGAATCGCCCAGCACCTTATGCGCTTATGCCTGTCAGCCGCAGCTTCAAAGGTATCATCCCTGGCCGATAACACCGTCCAAGACCTGTCCAAGACCAGCCGCTACCTATGTAAGCCAAGACTACAACTGCAACATGGCCGCTCCAGTGTGTTGAGAAACAAAGATAAGTGCAGTCTCTGGAACCTGCGGGAGGGTGTTAGTCTGCGGACACCCACGCCCGGGCGGTGGCACCATGTTGGGTATCTCCTACGACGCGAGCGAATTGGATGCAACGGCCGCCCGTTGACGAGTGTGCAAAATCCAACCACCCTGCTTTTGTTCGAGTCTTAGCAGCCCCCCCCGAATCTCTCTTATCTGCAGGTTCTGTATTCTCTCTGGAGAAAAAGATCCCGCCGCGTGGGGGAAGGGGGACCGTTTTGCATTTTTTTTTGATCAGTTCCCTGCGAGTCTCCCCGGATGTCGTTACCCAAGACCTTTTTTTTCTGTCTTATTGTCGCATCACCTCAACTCCTTGCAGCTTCAACCCTCAATCTTTCCTCCTCTCGACTGCTCGTTGGCCTCTCCCTGACTCTCTCAAGCGTCCACTGTCCTGATTTGTCTTGTTTTTGAGACTCCAGCCACAAGCTTTTTGTGTCCAACCCCATCCATACCTAGTCACTACTTGTCCAGCGTCGTGCTACCTACCGTCGTTTCCCCACCTACACAGGAAGCGGAGTGGCGAGAGTATATCCGAGACGAGAGAGAGGGAGAGAGAAAACTCTTATCGTCGTACGGCCCGCCTGTAATTAATACCTGCAACGCTACCTGCTGCTTCAACCGCAACATTTATTACCCCGCCTCGTCGTCTTCACGATCGCTTGAAGATCGCGGAGAGGAGTCTCGGGGGCGTTGCGTTCAGTTGACAATCCTTTTGGTTGCAGTAGCTCTCAATTGAAGCTGGCCGTCATTGCCTCGTCATTGCTCACTTGCCCTGCTCTCTCAGAGGCACAACAATCACAGTTCGGCCAATCTCAATCAACTCGGGGGTTCCATTACGGCGAATATCGTAGACCTCACAACTCCGACATCCCGCTGTGTCAACGGCACCGCCAACAACATGGACGACTCCAAGAATGAAATACTCGGCGAAGCCGGCGGCAGCCCCGGTCCCGGCGCGAGCTCCCCGGATATGGCCGCCCGCGGCCCGGACACCGTCGACGCTGCCGCCGAGAAGAAGATCGTCCGGAAATTAGACATGCACATCATCCCGCTCGTGATGCTCCTCTACCTCTTCAGTTTCCTCGACCGGTGAGTCCATCGTCCGCTTGTGAAGCATCTGCTGTTCCACTCTGACAAACGCCCCCCCCCCAAGCGTCAACATCGGCAACGCCCGCCTCTACAACCTCGAACGCGACCTCGACTTGCAGGGCAACCAATTCCAGGTCGCGGTCTCGATCCTTTTCGTCACCTACATCGTCTTCGAGGTCCCGTCCAACCTCGTCCTTAAGCTCTTTACCCCGTGCCGCTGGATCGCCTTCATCACCGTCTCCTGGGGCGTCATCGCCACCCTCACCGGCCTCGTCAACTCGTACGGCGCCCTGATCGCCTGCCGCCTGCTCCTCGGCGCCGTCGAGGCGGGCCTCTTCCCCGGCCTCAACGTCTACCTCACCTTTTTCTACAGCAAGCACGAGCTCGCCCTGCGCGTGGGCTACCTCTTTGTCAGCGCCGCCATCGCCGGGGGGCTCGGCGGCCTGCTGGCCTACGGCATCGGCCACATGGAGGGCGTGTCCGGGATGAGCGGGTGGCGCTGGATCATGATCATCGAAGGCCTCCCGACGGTCGTCATCGGGGTGGTGACGTACTTCGCTCTGCCCAACGACGCGGCGAGCGCGTACTTTCTGACGGACGAGGAGAAGGCCATCATGGCGAGGCGGAGGGGGCGGGAGTACGGCAACACGAGCAGCGCGCAGGAGTTTAGCAGGGAGGACATGTTCAAGGCGTTCAAGGACTGGAAGGTCTGGGTCTTTAGCATTGCGCAGTTTGGCGCCGACACGATGCTTTACGGTGAGTCTTTTTCCCCCTTTTTCTTCTTCCTTTTTGGCGGGCGAGAAAACTGCGGGCGGGATGGCTGTTTTTGCTGACCACGATCCAGGCTTCTCGACGTTCCTCCCGACCATCATCAACGGCCTCGGGAAATGGACGCCGGCGCAGGTCCAGCTGCTGACCGTGCCATGCTACTTCCTCGGTGCCGTCATCTACATGAGCATGGCCTTCCTCTCGGACCGCACGCAGAAGCGCGGCCTGTTCTGCGTCATCTTCGGCAGCATCAGCGTCATAGGCTACGGTGTGCTCATCTCGCCGACGTCGAACGGGGTGCATTACTTTGGGTGTTTCCTCGTGGCGGCGGGACTGTACGTCGTCGTCGGGTTGCCGTTGGCTTGGGTGAGTTTGCCGTCTCTTTGGCTCGCCAGGTGTTGCGCATGTTCTAATAACGGTTTTGGTCCAGTTGCCGAACAACTCCCCAAGATACGGGAAGCGGACAACCGCTAGCGGTATGCAGCTGACAATCGGCAACTGCTCCGGTGTCATGTCGTCCTTCATCTAGTGAGTTCTACCCTTTTTTTACCCCCTGCAGCTCTTCTCGGACACGTATAGCTAACCCCAGGGCACAGCCAAGCGATCGACAGGCCCAGGTACATCCGCGGCCATGCAGTGACGCTGAGCATGGTCGGCATGGCCACATGCCTTTATGGCTTCATGTGGTTTTGGTACTGGCGGGAGAACAAGCAGCGCGAGGCCGGTCACATTCAGAGCAAGCACGCCGACCTTTCGGATGACGAAATGGCCGAGCTGGGAGATGACAGCCCGCGTTATCGGTACACCATCTGAGTATGAGTATAGTGGGGTGAGAGGAAAGATGGCGCAAGAGGAGGTCAATGGTCGAGCGCAGAACCAGGTGTATGGTGGACTATAGAGGTGAGGAACGGGATGAAAAAGCATCCCACTAGCGAGACACCCAGGCATAGAACCTATCTCACCTTCAGATGGTGAACGGTACAATGCAAGTTCTTCAAGACAATCTACGACCGTGTGCCGTGAGCCAAGCAATCGGGAAAGTCGGTTCCGAGCATCTCCAACAGTACGTTGCAGCTCAGACAGCTTTGAAGTGACCAGGGTTGGAAGGCCGCAAAACTATATTAGTTTTGTATCGGTAAGAGCAGCATGTTGGCTCAGCACTGTTCGTACCCATTTGCTTACTCCTGCGCTGTTACTGGCTTGAGTACAGCCGAGGCGAGCTTGAGGGACACCAAGCATGTTCACCTACCGGTGCGATACGCGGCCAAGAGAAACGTGATTTCGTGTATGCCTTTGTCCCACTTCGGAACTGGACGGCTGCCGTCACTCGCCTTCGCTTCGATAAGATTGTGCCAGCATTTGAGTCACAATGGCTCGCGCAAATCGTGGGTATCTTCCTTGCGTAGTTCCTCACTTGTTCCCCGTTGAAGGTACAGCCATGCCAATCCAGGGACCAACCGAAGTAGTAGACATCTCACCCAGTGAGCCTGCGCCGAAACGGGGGAAGATCCGGGGAGTGATGACCACTTGCGGGGAATGTACGGCACCGTCATACTGGTTCAGAGTTAAACATGATACTAATGAATAGCCGGTGATTATGTAGGAAGCGAGAGGTCTGGGATGAGTTCAACTATGTCTGCATTGGTTGCCTACGTTTGGCTCGGCCTGCAGAACCCAGGCATATGACGACAAGGATACTGCAATGGGGGAACGGCAAGAAACGAAGGAAAGACTGCGCAGGGCTGAGGCCTCATTTGAAAAGATGACAACCGTTTCTTTTGGCTTGGTTCCGAGGGCTAAGCATCTGATAGAGGAGTCGAGAACTTGGGTATCTCCAGTTGAGCCCGAAGCATGGCAGGCCGAGTCTATTACCCAGGAGATGACCCGCAAACTGCTAATGAGCATGCAGACAACAAGAATCAAGATGTTTTGCAGATTCCCCACGCTTGTCTTCAATCTCCGCGAGATGCCGACCCGACACAATTGTCTCCGCATGCCATACAGTCGCTTTCTTGCAATCCTTTTCACCCTGTACTATGCGGCCGGCCACCGTGATATCCATCTGCATTGACCAGTTCAGCAGCCCATCCGGCCGGTACCTCTAGTCAGAACACTCTTTATATCTCACAAACTGCTAGTGAGCCAGCAGACAACGAGAACCACGCACAAGTCGAGTCTCGACCAATCCGCATCGGCAGCCCCGAAAGGCGTACAGCCGTCCTGCGGTACAAGTGACGGAAAATGACCGTCACGGAAGGCCCCGAAAGCCCGATCTTCAAGACCATATAATGCATCAACGCCTTCTTGAGGGGTGCTCTTGTGGATATCTTCAACGCAGCCACGACCATGGGCAGTGTCGCAGCTCGAAACGATGACGCTCTCAAGTCTGCGTGACTATGAAGTTACGAAGAGCACGAACTAGATGCCACAAGAAGCGGCGCAGGGCATGCCGGCGAATTGGCGGCTGATCACATCCACGAGAATAAGAACCCATAGCGCAGTATCCAAGAATGATGCGAAGATCAAACTCATCCGCCTTGCGGACCCTCTTGCAAATCACACGTTTGAATCTGATATTGAGAGATGTGCCCGCAGCGGAGGTTTCGCAGACTGCCTCGCCCATCAAAGATTAGGTGATGGGGCCTTGGTCGATAAAAGCATTAACCTCATGATGGGGGTGGATAGTTCGATCGCCGATTCCCAGCCGTGACGGGCCGCTTCCATACTGAAGGCGCTGTCGAGCATCGAGGCAGATGCTGCCTCTCGCGGAGCAGCACCGACGGCTTCGTGCCGATACTCGCTTACGTTTCCTGCAGCTGAAGATTCCGTTGTTCGCTGCTGTCAAGATAATCAACCAGCACGGGTGTCTCGGTGGCCAACCAGTCCGAACTGTTTCCCGGTGTCAGCCAAGCTGCTGGTTCTCAAGGCTACCGCTCGGCCTCGGGCGGACAAGCCGGCGACCACTGTGATCAGACAGAGCCAAGCCCGATATCATTGTTCAAGCCAGCAGTTGAAAAGAGCCAATACGAACCCCCACATCATTCGAACATTTTCTGCTTGGAAACAAGGGAGCGCAAGATGATAGGAATATGCAACAACGTGAGCTCAATGCGTATGGCGACTTATTTTTCAGGTATATGATATCAGTGCATGCGTCCACCCTCTCTCGCAGTACGAGCCCAAAGTACCTGTCCACCTCGCCCCGGCGGGTGCCGTGGCCATCCATTGCACTGAGCTCTACTGGACTGACTGTTTTCCTCTACAAGAGACACTAAATCGCCATTTAACCATCAGTCTTGACATCGGGGTAGAACCATGTCTGAATATTGTCGCGCACGTAGGTCAGGCTGACGAGAGAAGATAGGTGACAGTGAGGCCACAAGCATCGACAATGGTCACAATAAAAATGGTCTCCTATTGTCTTGGGGGTAGAAGTAATGAATCGAGAGACTGATATATATGAAGCATCTGATCAGACATGACACGCTTTGCCATCTTTTCCGGGGTACGGCAAACGCCTTTATGTCAATAATTAAGGAAGCGGTGTTGGTTTGGATGGGGATTTCAGAGCAAGAACAGGCAGGCAGAGGCGAAGACCGCGGTGGTGGTTTCATTACCGCCTACTCGTATTTGATGGGAAACGACAAGATAACTTTCACAGACGTTCCTGATCACAGTGTTTATATATGGTTATGTCGATTACTGGTCTGGAGCTGTCAAGCAATTGGGATACGTGCCATGAAAATATAAAAATAGAATGAGAATGGGCATTCGGCTTTAAAAAGAATGAAACACATGTAAATCACTCGCGAGATCACCGGAAACTTGCATTGTCGTGAGTATCCGTTTACGGATGAAGGCGTTGGTGAAACCCGCAAGAGCGAACAAGTAGTTTGGGGATAGCTGGTGACCTGGTTCCGGCACAGAACAGCCAAGACTGGATTCTCAAGGGGCAAATGACACATGGATGTACAAAGGACTTGACGCCGGGCTCTCTCATTCAACAAGCGATCTCGAACAACGGGGTTCCAAACCCAACAGTCCTGGCATCAGATCTCTTTTCAAAACATCGTGTTAAAAAAAGGGGGGGGAGACCGGGCAGCAAAGCCAAGCAATTTGAAATCTTGATAATAAGCTTATTGTTACACCATAATATGTAATGATGAATATAGAACCAGCCCATCAATCGATAGTAGCTTCATCCTAGACAAATAGCAGTCAAAAAAATCAGAGATGACGGTAAAGTGTCAAAACTACCGTCAAACATCAGCATTTACTCCCTACATATTCTTTGGAATGGGTTCCTCAAGTGTGATTTCCACAGGCGTTTCGTTTGCCTAGACTTTCACCTGACTCTTGCACCGGGGGAAAAGCCGCTGTCAATGTTGATGGCGAGCTAATAGTGACGTGGAACACATACTTCCAGTATCGCCAGCTAGGCGCCCAGGCAGCACTGCGGCGACGGTAGTAGAGACGACTAGGCAACATTTCAAATATTTGCGCCTCAGGTCACGTTTGAACAACAAGTCCTTGAGTCAGCGTGCTCTCGGTTTTCCAGCCTCGTGATTCATCGCGTTTGAGAATGTCAGTGTACATATAGGAGAAGGAGGTTCTGGACCGTAACGCCGCCTTTACTAATGGTATGCCTTGACATGCCGCCCCTGTGAGCATTCGATAGATGTCAAGGAGGGCAAATCTCAGAACCATAGCCCGTAGGCAGTTACTTCGATGAACGGTGGCGACAGACGGAAGGAAACCTGAGGGTTGCAGTAGAGCAAGCCTGCAGCCTCCCGGTCTACGCCCACGCCCCGACAAAACTTATTTCCACCGCACCGTGAAGCTAGTGATAACCATGCTTCACGGTACAACGCGCCGATGCTATCTCCCTGCTCCAGTTTAATGCGTTTTTTTTCTTCTCTTCCTTCGCCGCTGATACCATCTGCTCCAGTTTAAGGGTGGATTCCTGCCGGTCCTGCGTCTGTATCTGCTCCTTTGATCACGGCAACCTTTAACGGGCGATCCCCGTGTCAAGTTGCAGACCGTCTCGTCTTAAGCGGGCCAAGCCCACAGATCGGTTTGATCTGCGTGCGACAGCTCGCCAACTCCTGCCTCCTTTGTTACAGAACTCTACCTACACTTGCTGATCGCTCCTTGAGAGGCCAAGCCTTTGACATCAGTCGATCATTGGGACGGCGGAACGTATGGTTACAAGCAATAGCCGGCACGCGAGTATTTTTGGGACAACTCTGGGCTCACTGAGCTGCGGGGCAACACGCCCCAATACCTAGTTTCCGGAATTTACTGCAGCGGGCGACTGCCAAGATGAGGGAAGTTGTGGCATTAGCTAAACGGGCAGCTCTGTTATGCCGGGGATTGGTCCTTTTCCGTCGTCGAGGACATGGACAGAGTTTCAGGCCTGGGTCGCGTGCTTGACTTGCCGGCTGGGATTCCAGGACCAAATTGCAAGGTACGGACAAGATTTGGACCCTTTGGAGTCAGTCAATGATGCTTCTCATGATATCACTTGTTTGAGTCCCTGAACGCTTATATTAAGCGTTTCTTGGCCGACAACCTTTGCCGGGTCGACTTGTCATGGTTAACACACCCGAAACGATGGCGAAAAACGTACAATTGAGCATTCTGAGCTAGCTGGCGGACCGCGTTCTGTCAAACTCAAAAAGCACTGCGGAGTCTTCTTAGTCATGGCAAAACTTGTGGTAACGTAGGCCACTAGTGTCCCGGTGGTTCAACACGACCGTTGGCTGTGGGAAATTAGACACAAAGTGTATGTGCTTCACTTCCATCAAAGTTTTCCAACCCCGGACTTTCCAGCATCAGGGTACGGGGAATCTGGCCGTAGGGTTGTAGGCTAAAAGAATCACGGGGCCGGAAGAACTGCTCAAGGGATGGTCCAGAGTCGTGTTTCCAGAGGCTGTACAGATGGTTGTTGCAGATCAAGCATATTCGCATCAAGGCACCTCCCAGGCCCGGTACGCTATTCGTCAAGGACTGCCTGTAGACCACCAGACGTTGTTGTGACCTGCCAAGAACCTCCCCTGAGTAGCATCAGGAGGATCTTTGTCTGTTTCTGCCGTTGGTGATACCAAGATGGTGGGCATGCATGGGACCGCCGCTGCTTCGCTCGCACCGAAGTGTACGTAGGTATGCTGCCAAGGAAAAAGAAGAAGGAGAGGAAGAAAGAAAGAAAGAGAAGAAAGACCTCAATACCCGATGGCTCGGACTATGCCAAGCTGTGCGTTTGACGACATAATGACAACAGACTCGGAAAGGTTCGTCTAGGCCGCGAACGCTGGTAAATTGCTGACGACAGTTTCCGCGAAGGATTCACCTTTTCTCGATCCATTGCGCTTATTCCTCGTTTTTAATTTCCCTTCTCCCCATCCAGCCCCCGTTACGGTTATACTTTTCCGCCCTTTTTCAACACCTTAATTCTAGCTTCGAGCGGTGGCCGCCGTAGGTGGATGACGAGGCCTGCCAGAGAAACCTAGAGCTTAACCTTGACGGTAATCTATACGGTCCCCAACAGGGAAACCGACCGACAAAGCCTACCTTGGACTCGAGAGACTTGGACGAAGGAGAAAAGGAAAACATGAAAAAAAAGTAAAAAAAACCTTGGGCGACACGCTTTCTTCTCCCGCACGCGAGCCAAGCGGCATCGAGCTTCTCCGCGAGGGAAATTGGACGAAACAACCCCCCCCCCCCCCCCGAATCAAGCTATGGGTTCGCGCAACCATATACCGACGAGTCGAAAGCTTAGTCTGGGACACATCCAAGATTGTAATTAACCTCAAGAATGGTGGCCTGCGCCTCCACCTTCGGCGCACTCGCACCGAACATCCCTTCTCGCGGGTTTTGTCCCAAATTCCGGGTCGTATTGGAAGTCAGTGCCGAGCAACGGAGTCGCCTCAGGGAAATCTGCTGCCCCCCGTCCCATCTCATCACTCACCCCCCTCGTCTATTCATGACAAAGATTGAGCCAGACCACCTTAAGCCGGTTTACCTTCTTCTTCCCACCCCCCCTGTTCTCTTCTGTCCAATAGTGGGAGAGGAGCTCCAAAAGTCCCATATCCCTCCTTTCTTGGCGGGCCCAACGGTCATCACGCAAGCCGCTTGCCGCCTCAACTGCCTCGTCTAGACATGCCCCCTTTATATAATTAGCTCTGACAACTTCCCCCTTACTCCGTACTCTTCCGTGTTTTAAGGTTTTAGGTTCGCGAAATCATGCCGTTTGGGCACAACGTGCACGACGCTCCAGCCAGCGATCGCCAGCCTCTCCAACTCGTAGCGGCCACTCTCAGAGATGGGGATCAAGCCAGCTGAATAAATCCCGAGAATTGTGATGTGTGTCCGTGACTCGGGCTGTGTGCGTAGGGCATCAAGTCGTCGGTTTTGGCAAGGCGGAAGCAACCCCCCCCCCCCCATTGTTACACCTCGTTTCCTGGGTAGGTGGGAGAAGAAGAGAATGCTCGAACTCGATGTAATGAGACTCAAAGCTGGGCCTTTCGGGCGGGTTGGCTCCAATCTTTTGGCTGGCTTTTCTCTGGCTGCCCTCCCCCCGGCACCAGCCCGTTGCCCCGACGCGAGTGATATATGATCACCCCAAAGACGCGCGTACTGTATACGCGACCGCCGCACCGCAATGTTGCAGCGCGACGAAGCTCGGCCATCTGGATCGTGACCGAGCCATGCTGCGTACGTGGATATCCACCCCCACCTTCCCGTACGCTCGCCCCACGCCGCGCCCGGTCCCGACTCCGTTTCGGCGCTCCGTGAGGGCGTTTGGACTGCCTGGGCAAAGGATCCAACCAAGTATAGAGAGGGTGGCCTTTCTACAACACCCAAACATTGGTCCGGCCGTCTCCCCTGCTGAATCTGTTCCATGACCGGGGCCGCTTACTGTTCTTGTGGAAAGAAAGAAAAAAGGAGTGGACATTACGTTCCCGCTTCACCGTCAGGGAAAAAAGGCCAGAGGATCCCGGGTGCAGTGGCCGTTTTCAGCCTCACCCCTACCTTGCGTGGGCCAAGGCAATGGTGTGTCCAATGTAGTTCGATGAGACTGTCATCCAGGTGGGATTCGCATGAACAAATGAGAATCGTTTGAATCCCTGTTTGGAGGAGGATTTCCTCCTTAACGGGGCCCAGGCGACATGGACCGGTCCACTCGTTCAAATCTCGCGAGCGGGCATGCCAAGAGCCCGCGATGGGATACAGTAGTAGCGAAGTAGCGAAGCGGCAGAGTGACTCGAGAGGGTTTTCGCCGGACGACTCTCCCGTCGACTCGACATATTATCGACCGAGGACTTGAGAGAATGGGACCACACAGACAAGGGGAGGGGAGGGGGGCCGAAACGAACCGCATCCCTTCCACCCCCCTCGGCACAAACTGCCTTCTGTCTCCCACGCGCTGGACCCAACCCATGCCGTTGGGACTTTTCACCGTTTTACGCTTCTTTAGCGGAGCCCAGAGTCGGTAAAGATTGCTCAGTTGAGTTTTGCACCGGATGCCGTCCACTGAACCAGCCAGGCCCCGACGATACCTACGTACCTACGCCCGTTTAAACATTCCAGGGCATCCATCCTGCTTGCTGCCTGGTGGTGTCGTGTTAAGCTCGAGCGAAGAAGCACTGCCGAGCCTGTCGAGCTTGCGTGTTCCCATTGTGCCGGTGAGCCACGACGGCATGGGGCGCTCTGGTGCCCGCGGGTCCCAGGCTCTTTTGATTGCCAATATTTCTCCCCCCTCCAAACCCGCCGAGAGGGTTTGTCTGTGAGCGGGGCCCCGGGCGGGCGTGAAAGCCGGTTATGGAGTGAGAATTCCAGTCGCGCGCCGGCGCCGAAATGAGAAGAGGCTTGGTTTGGTCGATATTCTGTTCCTGTTTCGACCCCCCCCCCCCCCAAAGCCGACGCCGCTGGCTGGTCATTCACGTTCCTCCCTTGCGCTCCACTGTGCTTTTTGCTTACTCGACGTGCAACCGATTACGCTGACGACGACGACGAAGGGGGGGCGCACTCAGAACCTTCGGTGAGGACGATGTCAATCAGGGCGGCGTCGGGGTTTGGTGCTGCTCAGCCACGATGGTGAGCCCCGAAACCTCCTCCTCGATCGATTCATTGCCAACCATACGCGCTCGACGATCGGTTCTCTTCAACGGGGACGACGAGATACTTGGTACGCTCACGATTCGTGGCGGGCTGTGCGAATGCCGTCAAAAAGAGTAAAAGCGCCAAGTAGACTCGCCCGTCAAGGGAGATGAAACCGCATACCGAGTCTTGGCATCCAAACGGCGCTGATTTGACAGACGTCCGAGTGGTCGGCGTACCTATCCAAACGGGGGCAGACATGTTCTCGACCCTCGTGAGATTGCACAGATGACGGATCGCCCGGGGTAATCTGGTAGCCAATCCAAGAGGAGACGCAGTCGAAAACCTAGCAGTTTAGGCGGTACGACGTAGAAACATTGACCACGCAAACCTGCAGGCCGCAGGTCTGGTCGATGGCAGGGAAGAGAGGGCGACAGGAATAGCACGTTGCGAGGTTAAATCCATCCCCCCCCCCCCCCCCCGTCCCAAAGCAAGAATTCGCGACACGCCATTGCTGCCAAGGCGACCTAAATCTCCTAATCCTGCCAAACATCGCAGGTCATCCTGTTAGCCAAGACGTGCCAAGACCCCCTTGAAGCAACTTTACCCAAGGCTGTTTATCCACCAGACCCCGCTACCTACGCTACCACTCGTCAAGGCCTGCTCTCTGCGTTTTGAGTGTATTCGTAGAGAGAGCGAGGGGGGACCACCTCCTTCCTGGCAGAGTCGCACTGGGAACGCGAGGGGAGAACGAGATGATCGGGTTGGCGGCTTGGACGTGGTGTCGGGAACGGACCCGGCGGAAGGGCACACGACACGCATGCGATGCGATGCGTGGGCGTGAACACATACAGACAAGAGTTTCCTCAACGGACTGCAACCGCACGCACCATCAGAGTCGGGTTTTCTCGTTTCTCAGTCCCAAAGGTATACCTAGCCTAGTCCAACCAAAGTCCTGATCCGAGGAGGTCCACCGGCACAGGCACATATGCATGGATGCATGCAACTACTCCGTAGTACGGACACATGTGCAATATTGACCGTACCAATTACACAGTCAGTCATGGCCTACGTCGTACATGGTCCAGGGTTTTGTACATGCTGTAGGTATTGTTGTAAACTTCGTTCAAGACTGGGAGTGGCCCCCCGACAGAGTGGGAATGCGTGCGGGCTTTTGATACCTACACACATAGTAGTGACCGATACACCCTATACATTGTATCCATCCGTATGTATTTGCACACTTGTGTCGAGGAAGCTTGACCACGTCCTACGTACCGTACTCGCTCCTCCTGAGTGCCCCCCCCCCCGAAAACTCCGTGTCCGACAATATCCACCCCCTTTAACCCATCACACACCCTTGGCAGCCGACGTCATTCATTCATTCATTCGATCCAATGGCGGCGCTCAGACTTGGCACCGGAACTACAGGTACATACGTAGTACGAACACTCTTCCGTGACATCTGATAAATCCGACACGGGGGGGCGTTGACAGTGCCCAGTCCCGGGCGTACGCCCACAGAGAAAGGGAGAGTGGAGGGTGTCTGTGTGTATGTGTGCGTGCATGTACGGTGACAGCACAAGAACGAACGTTTGCTCTGTTTGGGTCCGGCGACGTCGTATAATGATTGGGGCTCTCAGATCTACCTATGTTGCTCACAAGTAGGTACCGTACCGCCGATGAAACTGACACTACGCATGCTTGCTCGATCGCGTTCCCTTTTCTCCCCTCCCCTCTGAACGACGTACGAAGTAGGCAAGGTCCCAGAGATGGGCGCAACGGGCGCCTCGACAGTGATTGGGTAAACTTACCTTTGTCCACCCCCCTTGTCCCCCCCCCTCCCAAAAGGTAGGTAGAGTTAAGCGCATGCGTATCGAGATGCTAAGCTTCCAGCCCGGTTCAAGTTTAATTCTTTCAGTTGACACGTCGCGCGCCGTCAGTAAGCGGGATCATCGTGAGCCGGGCGACGAGGCGGCCACCACTTCCAGATTCATTGTCCTCTTTCGAACCCCCCCACCCGCTAAGCTTCAGATACGGAGGAAGAGGGAGCAACGTGTGGATCTGGAGAGCCGACGAACGGGGAGGTGAAAGGCAAGAGGAGAATAAGAAACAACGTGGGTGCTATTAAAAATAAGCATGTCTGATGCGTTGAGCTTATACCAGCGAGCTGTGCTGTGCTGCGCGCCTCGGGGGCCCGGGAGGGTGAAGAAGGACGGCACCGCCAGGCCCGTCCGTCCGTCCGTGTTAGCACGTGTTGCGTACATAGAAATAAGGTAGAAGAGAGATCGGGGGGGGGACAAGCTCGCTCGCTCGTGTGCGTGCTGCGCCTCGCCGGCACTCGCGTCCCGGGAAGTGCGCATCGTATCGCGCGTGCCATTGACCACACCCGGGGCTTTGGATGCCGCCGTTTTGACCGCACACAACCAACTACCGATACCTACCACACACACACACACACACACACACACACACAGTTCAAGCTCAAAAGTGAACCAACCGGCCAACTGACACTGAGGAGCGGGTGGGGGCCAAGGCGGCTGAGGAGACAAGACAGGGCAGACAGGTCAACACCCTCCCTCGCCCCCTTCTCCCATCCAACACCTGTCGAAGCCGCAGAGGAAGTGAGATGGAGAATCCAACACACACTTGGGCTCGACTTGCTTCACCTGCGACAACAGGTACCGAGAAGGGGAACGGGGGGGCTACGCCCATGGCAAGTCTCCCGCTTTTTTGTCAGCCATCACACATGCATCTATTTCGAGCTCAGTCAGCCATGCCATAATCTTCACGCCGAACGCGTCTAACCTTGCCCATCCGTCATTGCAGATGGACGGCCGGGGGACCCACGATGAGTTTTTTTTTTACCGACAAGAGAGAGAGAGAAAAAAGAAAGCACTGATACTCGATGGGTCGGAACGGGGAGGGGGGTCCGGAAAGGGGTGGGGAGGTGTCGGTTAGAGTACTACGAAGGCTACGAAGGGGACCAAGTCGGATGGCGGGCGACGGTAAGCAACTAGCAACATCCCGTCCCGTCCCATCCTATCCGAGGCCGTGTGATATAGCCGAGGCCCCTACGGCAATATAGTAGGCTATAACCGTATAACCGTAGGTATACCTACCTACAACTTCTTCCATGCGGTCGGCGGCACATGTTCCATGGGCCAGGCAGGCAGGCAGCCCACTCACACCCTCCGGACGGCGATCATTGATGCTTTTCTCTTACGCTTAAACATTGACGTCTACCACTCGAAACCTGACAGATCGATCTTTACTGCGTAGCCACCCCGAGCTTCTGCCGGCGTGACAGAGTCCAACAGGACAAGCTCTCTCTCTTTGCCTACCTATGCTTACCTATGTCTTTGACTCCCTCCCTCCCTTCCTCCCTCCCTCCCTCTGTGTCTTGTGCGGACGTGCGGGCTCAAAGTCAAGCAACTGAATAGAAAAAGCCAAAACGTTGCTCCTGAACCCAACTACACTGAGATGCTTCAAGGTTTACGACCTCGGTCTTGGCCAAAAAAAACCCCGAGCAACATGGAAAATAAAAATAAAATAAAAAAGGTCTTCTGTTGTTCTACTGCTTCGTCCCCCCCACCCCCTGGAATTCGCATTTAGGCCTTCAGAGCTTCAGGGCCCCAGAAGAGTATCCATCCGCCATCAACCGTCCGCCCCCTCGCCCATAACGTCGATCATTCAGGTTCCATCCAAGGGCCAGGAGTCCAGAAAGAAATGGGACATGGATGAGAAATCAAGAGAGGGTAACAGAAAAAAGGGAAGAAAAGCCGGGCCCATCGTGTATGCGTACATAGCACATGGTATAAATCGAACGAAAAAGGAGCACCCCGGAACCCTGCACCTATCGAGTTCCAACTCGCCGACAACCCCATCCATGACACTCTTCGCATCTCCCTCCCTCCCCCCTTCTCCCCACAAGATGCCGAACATTGGCCCACCCTTACTTCGAGGGCCCTGTTCCTGTCGACAAGAGAGGCGGCCGCGGGCCATTTGGTCGCCGTCAGGGAGCCCGCGGCATCCATACAAACGCGCAAACCATTTTTGCTGTGGACGAAGTGGTAGTGTTAGGCCCCCCGTTGCCCGTAACCGCGAACTCCTACTATGCCCACCCGCACACACACACACACACACACACACACACACACACACACTCTCTCTCTCTCTCTACATAACTCGCACCCTCGAACAAGGCCGTTTCATCCACGCGTCTATCGGCATTCGACTTCGGGAAGCCTAGCCTCGCCCCTTTCTCGCCGTCGGTTCAGTCAAAGAAACCACAACCCGACCCGACCGCACTCTCCCTTGTATCCCTCGCCCGGTCTCCATATCCCCCCTCCCATGCTTCACACTTTCGCGCCCTGACCATCCAGAACCACTCCGCCGGGGGGAGGGGGAGGGGGTGAGAACGGCCGGCCGACTTGCCAATATCGTATGCTTCGTAAACGCTGTAGCCCATCTACCTCCTACCGCCCCATGCGTGTGCGTCCCATAGAGTTGCCCCCCCCCCCCCCCCCCCCCCCCCCCCCATGTACGAAGTACACAGATAGAGAACCTCTCGGTCATCCGTCCCATGAATGGTACGACCGCTCCCGGCGGGAGGGAAGTAGGGAAAAAAAAAACCACGATGACGACGCCTTTCGACGACGGCGACGGGAAACCTTGTGATCAAGACCCTGCCCTTGCTGAGAAATAGTCCGCGGGTCAGTTCGCCGAGTGAAGAGGGGAAAAAAGGCGCCGCTTAACCGCTCCCCCACCCTTCGCTACCCTAGCGAAGGTTTGGGTTTCCCGTCTTGCCTTGCCTTGTCCTGGCTTGGGGGTTTTTTTTAATTGTTTTTTATTAAAAACTTAGCCTCGCTTTTGGAGGTGTGTTGTTGTTTTTTCCCCTTTTTTTTCTTTTTTCGTAGCCCCGTCTCTTCGGAGCTCGTCCGTCTCGCTGAGTGTAAACCGTCAAACTATAGAGGAACCACCCGTTCGAAACTGCTCTGCAACGTTGACGGCTCGCCTTCGTGGGAAAAGCCCGCATTTCACTGACCACCATCATGGCACGACAGGATGGGGGGTTGAAGGCACAAGGAGAGGAGGGAAATCGTAGTGGTCAAAAATTGCCAGTCTATTCCGCCCGCTTTTTCCCCGGTGATATCCGAGAGAAAGTTATCGGGTTGCTACTGAGGCCATATCTTAGGGGGGGCAAAGCTATGTACTGTGGTAAAGGAAGAAAATAAAGAAAAAGAAAATAGAAGAAAAAAAATAAAAATAGAGAGTAACGACTGTTAAAAAAAACCCAAGTCTTGTTGGTGTGACCCTAACACGTCACCCAAGCCCTCCCTTTTTGTACCGTAATGCAAACCCGAGTTACCCCCCCCCCCCCCTTGCCTTGCGTGTGTGAACCAGATAGCAGGATCTTTGTGATGTTTGATCTCTGAATATCCCGCTCCCTCCCCCTTCCTCCCCACCCGGAAAACAATAAAATAAAGATGTCAAGCCGGGCCGCAAGGCTTGTTTGGTTGTGTTTCCCGAAACTCCGTGGCGATGCTAAAGATAAAGATGAAGTAATAAAAAAAAACAAGCGACAAGACCGCAAAATAGAAGCCCTGGCTACTGTGTAACAATGCAAAAATCGTGGCTCCCGTCTTTCTTGGACGTGCTTTTCCCCCTCCTTTTCTTTTGTTTGTTATCCGGGCGTCCCTACAGCTTGCCCGGCCCTTCTAGATGCAGAACTTGCGGTCCAGGGCCTGCAGGGCCTTGACGTCGTGGCTCATGTTGGCCGGGCGGTCGACCGGCGGCGGCAGCCCGGCGAGGGCGCCCGCCGTCCGCGGCGAGCTGTTTGCGCTGTTGATGCCGCTGGGGTGGCCCACGATGCTGCTGGCCTCGGAGGCGGTGGGCGTGGGGTGCAGGAGCAGGGCCGACAGGCTGGCCTTGTTGACGTTGCTGTTGTTAGCCTCGGAGTGCGAGCTTCTCGGCGGCGAGATGGACAGGGCGCGGTTGGGCGGGGTGCGGGCGAGGGGGTGGCCGTTGACGGGGCCGGCGCCGGAGACGGAGTTGATGCCCGGCAGGGTGTTCCCGCCGTTGTTGCGCGGCGGGCCGAGCCTGGGGTCCATGACGGCCTGGGCGGCTTGGGCGGCCTGGGCCTGAAGGTGGGAGATGCGGGGGGACTCGGAGGCGCGCGACTGCTGGATCGAGGCCAGGCGAGGCGAATGGTGCTGCTGCTGCTGCTGCTGCTGGACGTGGGCCAGGCGGGGGGACTGGTGCTGCGAGGCGTAAGGGGCCAGGGGCTTCTGCGCCGTCGGCGGCGGCAGGGGAGCGCGCTCGTACGGAGAGAGGTGGTGAGGAGGAGGAGGAGGCGCGTGGGCGTAGTGAGGAGGCTGGGCGGGCGAGTGCGAGATCTGAGGAGGCGGCAGCTGGTGTTGCTGCTGCTGCTGCTGCTGCTGTGGCGGGTATGGAGACGTCGTGTAGTGGCTATAGGGAGGAGTGGCGACGGGCGAGGGAGGCCACGAGTAGCCTTGCTGCTGCTGGGCGTACTGCGGAGGGTATGCCTGGGGCGGCATGGGTTGTTGTTGTTGAGGTTGTTGCGGTTGTTGTTGGTGGGCCATGTAGGGAGTCTGCTGCAGCATCGGTCCTCTCGTCAGGGCGGGGGTAGGGTTGCTGTCGTGGAGGCTCGATTCCGGGTACATGCCCTTCATGGGGGTGATGTGCCTGAGCTGGGGGTCGGTGCTCGGCTGCTGGAGCTCTGGTGTCCCGGGGTGGTGTCTCGAGTAGTAGGAGATGAGGTGGAGGTGCTGGCCGGTCGAGGTGGTGATGCTGAAGGACTGCTTCATGAGGCCGTCGGCCTTGTACCGGTAGCCCTCGGGCTCGCCGTCGTCTTGGTCCTCGTCGCTGCCGCGGCCCGAGTCGGGCGTCTTGCCGGCACCGCGTCTGCCGCCGCCGCCGCCGAAGCCGCTGCCGCGCTTGCCTTCCATCTCGCGGTAGGTCAGGAAGCTCCCCGACACCCTGCTGGCGCTCCATGACTTTCCGTCGGTCCACCTCCGCATGCCCGCTTCCCGCTCGTCCCAGACAAAGACCGAGCCCGACCGGATAGATTGGCGTTCCTTCTCCGACAGCCTGCGCTGGACACGAGGCAAGAGGCCTAGTCTGCAGGCCTCGAAGAGCTTGATGGCGTCTGCGGGTGTCCGCACGTAGCCGTGGTATGTTTCCATAGTGATATATGTGTTGAGGAGATTGGAGGATAGGATAGGGGAGGTTGTGGAATAGGAGAGAGGAGAGAAGAAGAAGAAGAAGCTATAGGGATAAGAGGAGTTGGAGAGAGAAAAGAGATAAATAAATAATAAAAGAGGTGATGGTGGTGGTGGTGGTGGTGAGGCTAGCCAAGCACCTTTAATGTCGAGAGGTGCTTAAGGTGTATCTGGAGGGTGGATGGGAATGGGGACCTTTTAAGAGGGAAAAGGCGTCCGTCCTTTTGGGAAGACAAGAACCAGGTATAATACTCCCTAAGCAAGTACTCCGTACCAAAAGTAACCAAAGTAACCTTCTGCTAAGTCCTCCACTGCGGCCCCACTGAGTTCGGCCTGGGACAGGGATAGCTTGGATAGGAATCGGCACAAGTTGCCCTCGCCCAAACAAGGTGCTTGGCCGGTGTGGCCGGCCACCCACCCCTGTGTGTGTGTGAACGGGACGGCAAATCTGCGGTATAATACGGTGGGGAGGGGAAAGATAAAAGACGGAGACAGGACGGGACAGGACAGGGGGGTTTTGGGTTAAGCCGAGCTTGTGTATGTGTGTGTGTGTGTGTGTGTGTGTGTAATATGTGGTAAACTAGTATCAGTAGTAGGTAGTTTAAAAAAGAACCCCCCTCCCGTGACCAGAACTGATGGTGGTGTCCGTCTGTCTGTCACGCCAAGAGAGGATCCAAAGGAGAGCCAATGTGAGACGTCTCGCCGGGGAAAGTCGAGGCCTAAGGGTTTTTCTTCATTTCTTCTTTTTTTTACTACTCGCTTTAGAGAGAGTGAGAGAGAGAGAGAGAGAATCCGTTTATGTTTGTTTTTTCGCCGCAAGACTAGGGCGGGCGGATACGTGGTCAGGGGATGCTGACCAAGCGCTTTCTCCGAAGTGGGAGAGATGGATAGATAAAGAGAGAGAGAAACGGGAGTTGCGTATACTGGATGACGCAAACCCCGTATATGGTGTTATGTTATACTGGCTCCCCTCTTCAGGCCCTCAGCGACCCAAGGCGGTGGCAACGACGTTGTTGATGATGAGATGATGGGGGATGGGGGGGGTTTCGCAGGCGGCGGGCACGAGGTGATGACAAGAGCTTAATGACGACGGATTAAGGAGATGGGGTTGACGCGCATTGAGTCGTCGTACATCAAGCTTCGAAAGGGTGGAGAGTTTGGGTAGAGAGGGTTTAATGGGATGTTGGGACTCGCCAATGTGAGCGAGCGAGAGAGCGAGAGTGAGAGAGAGTGAGGGAGGGATGGAGAGAGAAAGGCAGACAGCTCTATGCTTGTGGTTGGCAGGCTTGCGAGACGTGCCGGGTATGGAGATCAGAGCCGTCAGACTGGCTGGAGCAGCGCCTGTACCATATATATCCTGATACAACACGCGCAAGCCCACACTAAGCAGTCGCACCCCCCGGCCAGGCCAAGCTTTCGTCGACAGGGGAGTCTGGGTAAGGGAGGGGAGGGCCAGGACAGGCCAAAGAGACAGGGGTACAGCAGAGTAGAGTTCAAAGGGGGGGGGGGGGGGTGTATACGAATGCCAGAGGAGAAGAGAAGGTTGTATGTAAAGGGAGAGCGGATGGGGGGTACGAGTGCTACATACATTGCATGCAATGTAGGTACTCAACTTACAAAGGAGGGGGGGCGTGAAGGAGTGAGTGAGTGCATGTGTGGCCAAGACATGAGGATTGAGGTGACTTTGGGGACTTTGTCAAAGGCAATGGAACTATCCGTACTAGAATAGTACATACATGTCATGCCATGCTCTACTCTCTCTCGCTCTGTATACACACGATGTATCGGTAGCATGTATACATCCATCCATATGTACACCGGATTACCAGAGGAAGTGGACGAGACAGACCCGAGGGACCCAAAATTCCTTCTGGAATTACCCTGCGCTCGCGCTCGAGCACACACACTCTCTGTGACACACACACACACAAATGATGTGCGATGGACGATGTACTCCCTCTCTCTCTCTCTCTCTCTCTCTCTTTCGGGCTGTCACCCTATGTGTGTCTCTCTCTTTCTCTTTGGCGCGCCGTCACAGCCGATCCACTGAAGAAGATGACCGGGGAGGGGGGGGGGGGGGTTTCCCCCCCCCCCCCCCCCCCCCCCCCCCCGACTAAAATTGCCTCTTGGACCACATCCCTGAGCGGCGCGCCTCTGCAGAGAAGAGGCCGAGCTGGCCGATTGACCGAGTCGCACCTGGGGCCAACCAAGGAAAGAGACAGGCGATGTGCATGAAATGATGGGAGGCAGACAGGCAGGGCCAAGTTGCGCGGGGACTTGGGACGACGATCAAGCCCGCCGCCCGAGGGATGTAGGTATCGAGGGACACATCTGTCTGTCTGTCCGTCTGTTCCAAAGGGGGGAAACTCTCGTCCATTCAATTCAAGCAGGCAGGCAGGCAGGCAGGCAGGCAGGCAAGCAGGCAAGCAAGCAAACCCGACGAACACGGCAACCAAACCCTCGTCGGGTCGAGCGAGTGCGTCTCTGCCTTGTATTGTCTTGTCCTGTCCGTCTTTTTATACTCGGTTCCCCTGATACTTGCTTGAACGAACAAAGTTCTCGAACCAAAAAAGTTTCCTCTTCTTTTGTCCATGTCCAAGGTGCTGCCGTGAGACGCCGATGAATGCATTCATTTGTTCAATGCCCTGGTGTGTCGTGTTCCCCCCCTGTAAGGGTCGGTCGGTCGCAGCGGCCCCCAAAGAAAAGACGCCCCCCCCCCCACAGGAATCATATTGATAGAACGATATGGATGGACATGAAGCTACTACTACCTATTCCTACATACGAATACTCTAGACACTCCAAGGGGCACAGAGGGTGGGTGACGCAGTCGGTAAGACTGTGCGTGCGTGCGCGCGCCTAATCGACGACGACGACGACGACGACGACGACAAAGCTTGATTGCGACAGAAAGAATGGGGCCGGACAGGAGGATGCATTCGTGCGGGTAAAACGGATCGGGGCTTGAAACGTTGGAAATAAATGCCTACTGCACATTGCTTCTCTCTCTCTCTCTCTCGTGTGTGTGATGGATACCTCAATGGGCCACCACCGCAACCATGATGACAGCGGCGTCCTGCCTGTGTCGTGTCGGCCGTCTCGCTCGTGTACTAGGGTATGGGATGGATCGTCGTCCGAAGCCTAGTCTTACCTTATTAGCAACGGTGTACCTACCTACGGAGGGGAGGTATGGGGAATCTTGGCGCTTGGGTTATAAGATTGAGACCTGCGGGAGATGAACGGACTGAGCGACAGTCGAGATTGGCTACGGCGGCCTGCCGATTGCGTCCGTGTCTTCTTTATGCTTGATCCAGTGTGCCGAAAGAGATAGGTAATACCTAATACCATACCTGCCGGGTAATAAATACCTACATACATAGGTATTCCATGACTGTATGAGTGTTATTACGTCGTACTAACTACCACTTAGATTAGCTTTGTATGTGCATACATTGCACACTACCTACGCAGCATGCTAATAATTACTTTGTGTCTACGAATAGCGCGCGACAGACAGACGGCTGCTCCAGAGCCCACCGCTAGGGAAGCAAGCATACCTAAGTAGGTAGTGTAGTTACTTTGTACGTGAGCGACAATCAGGGTTACCGCCGCAAGTCAAGCTTCCAGGGGTTGGGGCAAGGGACAGAAAAGGGCGAGCGTGCGCAATGCCACGCACACACACACATTCCGTACGGATACAACGTACCTACGCAGGTACTTCGTAGGCTTCGTTGACAGACCCGACCCGGGGGAAGGGGGCAGCCATCTGGGATAGGCCCTCGACTTTGGGTTACGCCGAGTGAAATGCCGACCCCCCCCCCATCAATTGTAGCGGGTGCGTGAATGTGTCTTGTGCTGGTACGGTGTAAAATAGGATGGGGCACCGATCAAGAGAAGCCCAGACAAAGGGAATGAATCCACGGTACACTACGGATACTCTGCGCAACAAGCAAGGTTGAGAAATGCCCGACAAACCGACTCCACCAGCCGTCACCTGAAGACCAGGCAACGACGAATAAGATGAGGATGATTATGCTCGAGGGACAGACAGACAGGCAGGCAGACAGGATGCCGGTGCGAGCCTCCGGTAGATACGTGCGCGCGTGCATGCGTGCGTGGGCTGAGATGAAGATCAATGATCAACCAAGGGGGAAATTCAAGGCCAAGCAAGGTACGGACGAGATACGAGCAAGAGAGGGAGGGTGGGTATGAGAGAGTGAGAGAGAGGGAGAGGGTGGGCTCGGCGCCAAAACTGGAGATTCAGCAACATGATGCGGACGGACGGCTTCCTCCCCATCAAAGACAAGGCCACAAAACTAGAGTAGAGTACGGAGTAGGTAGAGTGAGTGTGTCGATGGCACCCCTGGACCCGCCGTGGTTGCGTCAACTTGTCGAGACAGACACTCGATTCGAGAGGACTGGACTGGACGGGATGTGGGCGGTGGGGTATCCGAAGTTGGAGAGTTTCGTACGGACCAAGTCCCAACTGTCCGTCCCAGGCCGCCGCCACACTGAGAGAGAGAGTTTGTGCTGATCCAGGTGTACGGTGCCTAGGTGTACCCATACCTGCCTAGGCCCTTTTGAAGGTTATTTTTAAGGAATGCGGCGTGGGCTAGTGAGGCTGATGATGACGACGACTCGACTCTGGCGTGCGGGTGGATGTAGGTAGGTACGGATACACTGTATGTAGTACCTAGGGATGGATACCTATTTCGTAGATGCTTTGTTTGAGCTGATCTGAGCATGCTCGGATTGGCGCGAGCAAGGCTTATCCGTACTAGGTGCTACGTAGGAGGTGCGTAGGAGCGTAGGTGCGTATGTCAGCAACCTAGGCCAGGCCCCCCATCCCACCCATGGGCCGGTAGCCGCAGCCACCGGACCCCGATGGCAGACGGGTTTACGGGTATGCGGCATCCATCGGCAGCGGCGACGGAACAGTTTGTTTGAATGGCGACAGGCGAGGGACGCAGGTACGGATGGTGTCGTAGTGGTGGTACGGATACTGCATTGCACAATGTACATGGTACGTGTCGTGTGTGTCAGCCAGCGGGGAAGGATGGGCAGGTAGGCAGGCACCCTAGGGAATAAGCTTCAAATTGAATTGAATGGACCGACCGACCGCACACATTGAGCTTTGGGGTTGGCTCGGGCGGCAGTCATTGATTGATTGCCTTCAGGGTCTAGGTAGGTCTGGTCTGGCCTGGCGTAGGTGCCGACTGATCCAGATGGTGCGTTTGCCGTGCCTCAGCCCTCGACCATTCGGAAGCCAAACAAAGTGGTGGCGCCGGAGGAAGGGTAAGTAGGTAGGTCGACGATACGATGTGATGCGGTAGGATGCGGGCGCGCGGGCGGGCTTGACAGGTTGACGGGTTGGTTTGGTTTGGTTTGGTTTCGGTTCGCTTGGGTTTGTTCGTTCGTTCGAGTCGTTTTGGTGAGGCGCGGCTGGCTGGCTGGCTGGATCAAAGGTCGCACAGGATACGAAAACTTGGGACGGCGGAATGGGATTCAAACGCCGCACACGTGTGGATAGATGGATGGCGCCGTTGCGAGGTTGGCAGGCATCGGTCGAGACACAGGGGGCAATTGAGTTGAGTTGACGATGCGATGCGATACGATGCGATGCGAGGGGGGAATGGAATGGAACAGAATGGACGGATGGACGGATGGATGGATGGGATGGAATGGATGGAATTGGACGAGTCGATGCGGCAAGCAGGTAGGAAGGTAGGCCTCTCTCTTCTCTTTCTCCTTCTAATTGCCATGTACGATACGATACGTACGTACGGCTTCTTCATCCAACTCAAAGGTACCTTTTGTCTCTTGGTGAGGCGCGCGTACAGGCATGTACCTCTCATCCATCGTGGAATGGAAGGAGCCATCCTTCGCCGTCACTCGAGTGCATCGCATCACACGCATGCCATGCCTACCGGTACCTACCTACCTATTGAGGCAGGCAGGCACAAACAGGCAGGCACCTACTTACCTACCTAAGCAAGGCAAGGAAGGAAGGCGCCTGCCTAGGCGAGGCAGGAAGGAAGCGAGAGGCGAGGCGGAGGGGCAGGGCAGGGCAGGGCAGGAACAAGCAAAGCAGGCAGCAGGTACGTACCTACTCTCCAAAACCTTTTTTTTTTCGTTTTTTTTTTTCGTTCCTTCCTTCCTTCCTTCCTTCGCTCTCCCACCCACCCTTCTAAAAAAATTCAAGCTTATTTCAACAGTCGCTGCACCAAGCTTTTTTAGAGTGGAGGCCGATGTATCCGAAAAGGTACGTACTGTCAATACCTACCTAGGTAGGTACGAATACCCGCACCTTTCGACGGTCGGCCGTCATCCCTTGTGGCTGGCTGGGAAAAGTCCGGCCGAGGGGGGAAGGGGTGTGTGGGGAGATGTGGGGTGGGGTGGGCGTCTGCTGATCTGCACCACCCCCCCTCAAGTACGATACAGTACGTACTGCTCACACGCAGTGAGGGAAATGGAGGGAAGTGGGGACGCGGAACGAGGTAAATACATGCATAGTACTCGGTACGTACCATGTACAGCGGTAGCTAGCTGCGCAGGGTACTGGATCCTCACAATAAAACAAAAACATGGGCAGTGCGGCATTGCCTCTTATACAATGGTTCGCTATTCCAAACCCTATTTCTCGGTCATGCCAACAGATATTAAAAAAGCGAATAGGGAAAGAGTGCAGAAGCAGAAGGAGAAGAAGAAGACAATTGCTGCAATGGGACCAACTGCATCCATCGCCCATCTTGTCCTTGCACTTGTACGCACACGTATCCGTACAAATGCTGCAATTGGACATGGAATACGTACGTGTATTACTAGGTATGTATGTATGTCTGTCTGTCTGTCTTTACCATGGACCGAGTATGCCGACTCAGTATCTGTATCCGTAATTGCGCTCGTACGTACATGCTAAACTACCCATATTACACATAAACTAGCTCGTACTATATAGTACACATACTAAATCATTACATGCATACACACACACACACGACGGCGAAGTATTCGTAGGAGCCACTTGCTTTGAATTTACTGTACTATGTACGGAGTACACACAATGTATGGATGTAATGTATGTAGCACACACACACACCCCTATCCCTGTCCCATCCCTGCGCAGGTACAGTACATACATTGGACATACTTTGCACACCTAAAATGGTGTACTCCCGAGGCCATAAAACACTGCTACCTATTACTGCGAGACTGTTTGCTGCATGCAAGTATATCCGTCCGTACATGCCCAAGTACCTAGGTAGGAGGTAGGTAGTGCAACACTAGATTGGTATTCTATTCGTACATTACATACTTACAGACAAGATACACTTTGACAGACCGTCGGGCTCCACTAGCCAAGGCAATCGTGTAGGTACGTAGGTATGTACATGTTGATTGAGTTGAGTTGAGTTGAGTTGCGTCTTGCGTTGCCTTTATCTGTACCTCAGGAGCACTCACTCCCTAGACAGAGTCAGTTGCTTTACATCTCATATTGAGCTGCGGTGTAGGTACAAGGTATTCATTCGCTCTGCTCTGCCCTTCCCGCCAGGCCATGTAAACTACTCTACGGTACGGCAAACACCTACGATGCACATATAGCTCACTACGGTGTCATCTCCATATGTACATCGTCACATCGTACACAGGCGGTTTGCTACACACATGCAGTATGCATGTACGTACGTACGTACGTACGATACGCAGGAAAACAGACCAGAAAAAGCGGATACCCCAGGCCGATCGCCGATAAAGTGTCGCCGCAGCTTCCGTGCTTCCGTACTCCGTACTCCGTACTACCGTTTAGTACCTAGTTTAGTCCGCGGTGGGTAAGTCGGCAGGTAGGTAGGTAGGTAGGTAGGTATGCCTACGGTGGCACTATGTAGTCTCGACTGGTTGGTCTTGTGTGCCGCTCGCAACGAACGGCACGCTCGTGTGGCCTGTCCGTCCGTGGCCAAGCACCCCCCCGTCGCTACCCTCTGGCGTATCACGGGAATCCCCGTGTCGTCTCAGGAAAATGCTACCATATCTCGACGTAATGTACATACTAGGTGCCAACTAGGTAGGTAGTGTGCTTTGTACGCATTCCGAATCGATAAACGCCGAGCCCGAGATCGTCGGCCGTGGACAAGGTAACGCACGCTTACTAGACTCTCATATAGGTAGGGAGGGAGGGACCCGACCCGGGCTTACTGTGGGTAGTGCGCGCATAGTTTTTACTGCCATACATGTACATACATACCCGTACCCAAGTCTACTCAACTGCCTACCTAGTCACCCGGATAGTAACACTTGTGTGTAGGTATGCATGTAAACTATGTCCCGGGCCTGAGATTAGATTCGAGCCAAGGGCACGTCTCATCTGGCCTACTAGGTATGCGTGCTTGCTTGCGTGCATGCTTACAGCTTCTCCTTGGCAAACTATCAAGCCATCCATCCATCCATTCGTATGGCGTCGGCAGATTGTGACTGGTTGCTGACTTGACTCCGGCCTACCTACCTGAGGATAATACGTACCCAGCCAACCACCTAGGTAGGTAGGTAATCCCTTCTTCTGTCCGTCCGTCCCATGGGTTTTCTCTCATCTCTGCCGACGACCATACGAGCTTCTACCTTTTTGGTGTGGGGAGGAGGGGGGGGGGGGGGGGGGGATCGGCCCAACCCTGTTGTAACAAGACAAGCATTTTTTTCGCACGTCTCGCACGTAGCTGGGTACGAATAAGGCTACCTACCTACGGATACTGCGTAGAATGACCGTCACAAGGACCTGAAGGGGTTAAGAAAAGGAGATTAGACTTCTGCTATCCCACAAACAGTAGCCGCTAGTAAATGTCAGTCAGTCGAGTCACAACTCAACTCGCCAAAAAAAGGCTAAACAATCCAACATACATACGAATACATACCACCGCCGCCCCGTGTGCCCGAGTGGGCTGATTTGACTTGACGCCCCCCCCCCCCGTCCTCGTTTCCGCAGAACCCTAAAATCTGCCCCCATCGATGGACCTACCTAGTCTTGGCGTACTATGTAATGACACATACCAACAAGACAAGGCCACACTCACTCACTGCAGAGGGAGTCGACGGTACCAGCCAGACACTCACCTTCTTCTGCCTTTTATGCAGTGGCACGAGACAGATATGGATGATGATGACGATGATGATAATGCTAACAATGATGACGATTCCTGCACGTCTACTACTACGGCGCAAGGGAAGTCCTGCTCCAGCCCGTGTATGTGAATATATACATGGACCAACTACGTCGTACCCTACCTACCTACCTACGACTGCAACAACAAAATTGCCTCCACGGCTTGGCCTTGGCCTTTTTTTTTTTTTTTTTTTTTTTTTTTTTTTT